>PISW01007236.1:0-93714 GCA_004023785.1 Mungos mungo | reverse complement strand
ATCATTCTGAAAATTTCCTGTTAGACCTATGAGTGCGAACATATGGTTTCTGTCCTTCTCTGCCTGACTTATTTCACTTAGCATGACACTCTCGAGGTCCATCCACTTTCCTACAAATGGCCATATGTCATTCCCTCTCATTGCCATGTAGTACTCCATTGTGTATATATACCACATCTTCTTGATCCACTCATCAGGTATTGGGCATTTAGGCTTTTTCCATGATTTGGCTATTGTTGACATTGCTGCTAAAAAAAAAAAACAACAAAGATTTAAAAAAAGGAATCTCCTCCGCTGGATGGTTAGCTGCAGTGGGGTTCCTGATGGTCTCTCTCAACACGCAACGACGTCATCCGACCCTTTCTCATAACGCTTAAACCGCCTCCCTTCTATCTCACATGCCAGCTTCTAGACTGTAAAAATTCAAGTATGATTCATCTTTGTACTTCTCCCCAAACATAGTATCTACCCTGTCTTCTGTATAGAAAGTGATCAGTTCAATTATTATATGCAAGTAAGGAGTTCAACACAGCCAGGGGAGTGTGGATATTCTTATTGGGGTAATGATAATCTTTTGCATTTGTGTGGTGCTGCACTTTACAAAGCGTTTTCAAGTTCATTTTCTCATGGGTATCCAACTCTTCAAAATTTGGGTATTAGTAATAATAATAGCAGCTGCTATTTATTTTAGTATATTCTATGTGCTAGGTGACCAAAAAAAACAAAAAAAACAAAAAAACCTTGAGGCTCAGAGAGAGTAAATGATTTGCCCAGGATCCCCAGATTTATATGTCACATATCTGACTACAGTCTTGTTTTCAGGCTGCAGACCCAGGTTCTGTCTGCCCAGCCAGGATATCAGGGGCAGAGTGCAGACTGCTCATCGCCTCTCCCGGGCCCTTTGGGGTCTGATTCATGTCCTCTGGGCTGGTCCTGCTGTGCCCTGACTTCCTTGGGTTCTGCAAGCCTCAGGTCACTCAGTTTGCCAGGCCGGCCAAGTCAGGGAAATTCGGCTCTTAGGAGCCACTGTGGTTGCCATGGCACCTTCCCTGGGCTCCTCTCAGTGTAAACCTGGGGGCGAGCTGTTTGGAAGCAAATGGGGAAAACAGAGAAATTTTCCCACTAATACCAGCAACTGGCAAACAGTCTGCCTCTCCTCAAAATTCTTGCAGTGCCTCACAGGTGGGTCTTGGGTCCATGGAGTCCAGTTGCTCCAGGTGAGGAAACTGAGGCCAGTGTGCTTAGAGTTCTACAGAGAGATTTTGTACGTTGGCCAGGAGGCTCTGTGGACTCAGACCTAGGTTCCAATCCAGCCCCTGCTTGATGTTGAGGAAGCTCTTTTTTTTTTCTTTAAATGTTTATTTTATTTGAGAGGGGAGAGAGAAGGGGTGGGGGTTCAGAGAGAGAGAAGGAGACACAGAAACGGGAGCTGTTAGCACAGAGCTGAATGTGGGGCTTGAACTCACAAACTTTGTGATGATGACCTGAGCTGAAGTTGGATGCCTAACTGACGGAGCCACCCAGGTGCCCCCATGACAGCTCTTGAACTGCTCGGAGCCCTGGATTCCTCATCTGTAATCTAGGGATCATGACCCTCCTTTCCTGAAAGAGTTATATGAATGGTTAAATCAAATCATGCATATAAAGGTGCTTTACAAAGTGCCTGGCATGTGAATGAAACAGTTGCCCAAGGTCATCCTGCCCAGTGTGGGAGAAGGGGTGTTGTTAGCAGATTCAGGAGATGTGGGTTCTGATCTTGACTCTGCTACTCACTTGCTGTGTGGAAGTCCCTTGAGTGCTTTGGACCTCAGCATCTTTCTCTGTAAACCAAAGGAGGGTTGGACTAGACGATGCCTAACCTTTTTTTCCAGTTCTATAATTCTGTGCATCTGGTGACAGAATGCTAATCCCAGTGCCCCTAAGGCTGTCTTTGCTTCACCACACCACCCTACCTCACTCCCAGAATGGTTCTGGGGCCCAGCCAGGCCAGCTTCCTGAGCCCGAGGGCCAGTTTAGGAGAGAGAGATGCATCTGCGGGTAGGAACTTCCCATGAGGGCTGGGGCTGTGGGCATTCCTCTGGCTCCCCGGGACCCCTTTCTGGTTCAGGGTGTTGCCCAGGCTTTGTGGGGAGAGGCTGGGGAGGACGGGGGTGCCTTGGAAGAAAGGGACTGGGACTTGCCAGTAGGGAGTACCCATCTGACAAGGGCAACTGAAAGCAGTTCTTTAAAAGAAATTTTTTTTAATTTGTAATATTTTATTTTATTTTTGAGACAGAGAGAGACAGCATGAGCAGGGAGGGGCAGAGAGAGAGGGAGACACAGAATCGGAAACAGGCTCCAGGCTCTGAGCTGTCAGCACAGAGCCCGACATGGGGCTTGAACACACCAACCATGAGATCATGACCTGAGCTGAAGTCAGACACTTAACCATCTGAGCCACCCAGGCACGCCTGAAAGCAGTTCTTAATACCCTCAGCATGAGAGCGTGCAGAGAAGAGATGGGCAGCTTCCGTGCTCCAGAGAGTAATTACTGAGGATGAAGGAGGAGGGTGAGGGATTCCAGTGGAGGGAACTGGAGGAACTCCAAATGGAGGTAGGAAGAGAAGCTGAAGAGAAAGACCAGAGAAGAAAAACTAGAGAAAGGCAAGGTGAGAACTGATGTTATTGGTCTAAGGAAATAACAGCTTGATAGAAAAAACAGGAGACAGAGCATGTTCATTCTGCCATCGTGTGCTTCCCTCACGCCCCCCCCCCCACCCCGTCCCCCCGAGACAGGCAGCTGAGGTACTGTGCATGTTCTCCAAGTAGAAGTCTCCAGAAGGCCCTTCTCCCCACCGGTCACACTGGATTGCCTGAGTTGCCTCAGAGGCCCGTTGCCGTCTCCCTGTGACACCGAGGCCTCTGTTCATGCAGCTCTAGCTGGCACTGGCCTGGGGGACTCAGCCTGGCTCATACTCTCCTTGCAGCCAGTGTCCTTTCCCTGCTGCTCACTCGAGTCCCTTCTCCCCCTTGCTTCAGCCCCCCCACTCTAAACAAACAAATCTTGCAAATCAGCTCCAGCCAGGGCCCAGCACACTATTCAGCACATGTACCCAACAATGGCCATATCCCAGGATGGGTCCCTCTCAGTGTGGATCGCTTTGCTTCACATTGAGAAAGGAAGGCTGATGTAAACGTGGGCATTGTAATAATGGTACTAGCCAAGACAGGAAATTATCAGATGCTTCCAGCAACCAGCTCCATACTTGCATTCCCCCATTTCTCTCCTTTACAATCCTATAGAATATGTGTTATTCTCATTTCCTCTTTTTTTTAAAGTTTATTTGAGAGAGAGAATGAGTGGGGGAGGAACAGAGAGAGAGGGGGAGACAGAGAATATCCCAAGCAGGCTCTAACCACACTGTCAGCGCAGACCCCAAACTGGGGCTCGAACCTACGAAACGTGAGATCATGATGTGAGCCAAAACCAAGAGTCTGATCCTTAACACACAGAGCCACCCAGGGACCCCTGTATTTCCTCTTGACAGAGGAGGAAATGGAGGCTTGGTGAAGTTGGTAAACTTCCCCAAAGTCATAGAACTAGCATGTGGCAGACCCAGTGTTCAAACCCAGAGTTCATACTCAGCATGGAGCCCAACACGGGGTTTGAACTCACGACCCTGAGATCTAGACCTCAGCTGAGATCAAGAGTCGGGTGCTCAACTAACTGAGCCACCGAGGCACCCCCCCCCCCAAATCCATACTCTTTTTTTTTAATGTTTATTTTTGAGAGACAGAGAGGTGTGAGTGTGGGAGGGGCAGAGAGAGGACACACAGAATCTGAAGCAGGCTCCAGGCTCCAAGCTGTTAGCACAGAGCTCGACACACGGCTCAAACTCGCAAACTGTGAGATCATGACCTGAGCCAAAGTTGGACACTTAACCGACTGAGCTACCCAGGCACTCCTACACAAGATTTCTTGATGCAGGCAGTCCAGAGCTGGTGTACTTAGAGCTCAACAACATCAGGAAAGACCCAGCCTTGTCCTATCTTTCCACTGCCAACCTTGCCATGTTGGCTTTTCATTGTCATGTTTATTGCTTCATGATTGCAGGATGGCTGCTACAGCTCCAGGCATCATATCAGAATCCCAATGGGTTTGGGCAAACAGTTTTCTTCCGATGGGACTTTGGTTTTTATCCTAAAAAAACAAAGCCCATCAACAGATTTGTTTTTACATCTCAGTTGTTACATATCCACCCCTAGGATGCAGGATGATATAGGGAAGTACGTTTTATGGTGGCTCCTGCTTCACAAATCATCCCCAAACACTGTGGCTTGAAACCACAACCATTTATTACCCATCACCTGTCTGTCGGTAGCTGAGTAGTTCTGTGATCAGCCTGGCTGATCTGGGCTGGTCTTCCTTGTGTGCCTGTGGTCAGCTGTTGGGTGGATTGGGGGTTACCTGGTCTAGGATGGCCTTATGTACTCACACGCCCAGTGTGAGCTGGTTCTCACATGGGGTGGTGGGTGATGAGACTCATCCGGCAAGCTGGCCCAAGCCTGTTTCCACGGCAGCTGTAGAGTTCCAAGAGATTGGGTGGAAGGTCTGCAAGGCCTCGGGAGATCCCAACCTCTGAACTGGCGTGCTGTCATTTCCAGCCCATCTTCTGGGCAAAGCAAGTCACAAAGTCGGCCCAGGTACAGGGGCAGGAAACAGACTCCACTGCTTGATGGGAAGGATTGTAAAGTCACGCTGCAAAGGGCCTAGACACAGAGAGGAGTGAAGAATCATGACCGTCTCTGCAGTCTTGTACAGATTACCGTGATTTTTCAGGCCGGGTCACCCCCTGAGCGGGGAAGGGGCTCCCTTCTCCCAAATGAAGGAAACACACACCTGTCCCTGATCGGAGTTCAGTTGCACAGAACAAGGGGAAGACATGGTTGTTGGGCAGGTGGCCGACAGCACCTAGACAGGGGCTCGTCCCCGGTGCGAGGAGGGGGCGGGACATTGTGCCGTGTGCATTCTCCCTATCACCTTCCTTCTTCTGAAGACTGTGGTTTTCATCTGTCTTGTGTCCGTGCTTGGTCTGGGCCTCATAACGGTTCCTCTAACAGGTATATGTTTTTGCTCCTTGACATTCGGTGGTACAAAAACAATTAGAACATTTTTTTTTAACGTTTATACATATTTGTTAGAGAGAGAGAGAGAGCATGAGCAGGGGAGGAGCAGAGAGAGGGAGACACAGAATCTGAAGCAGGCTCCAGGCTCTGAGCTGTCAGCACAGAGCCCGACAGGGGCTCAAACTCATGAACGTGAGATCATGACCTGAGCCGAAGTTGCACACTCAACCGACTGAGAAAAAATAAATAAATAGGGGCACCTGGGTGGCTCAGTCAGTTAAGCATTTGACTCTTGGTTTTCCGGCTCAGGTCATGGTTCACGTCATGGGTTCGAGCCCTGCATCAGGGCCGACAGTATGGTGTCTGCTTGGGATTCTCTCTCCCCTCCCCCTTCTCTGGCTCCTCCCCTGCTCATGCTCTCTCTCTCTCAAAATAAATAAATAAACTTTAAACAAACAAATAAAACAAACTCCGCCCCAGTTCCCATCTAGCAGGGTTGTGGGTTGTGTCCTGTGTCAGACATTGGAGGGCCTGGGAGGGGGAATCGTTTAGGCATTCTCCTTCCTTGAGGTTTGCGTGGTCCAGGAAACACGAGGCAAAGTCCTTTGGCATTCTGTCCATCAAGGTCACCTCTGAGGTGCTTCTGTCCAAGACCTAGGCGTCCATTTGAGAGCAGGAACCTTTACCTTTGCTCCCCTGACCCTGAACTTGTTGCAGAAAGTTTCCAGGCTCTTAACTTACAACGCATCAAAGTCCTCCCTCAAGAAACCTACAGCCTCCTCCGTCCTCTCCTCTGGGAGTCACCCTCCCTCGTCTGCTCCAGTCCCTCTCCCTTGGGACAGACCCACGCCTCCCCGGCAGTTTCTGGGTGGGATGGTCTTCTAGGAAACCAGGACCTGACTGTGCTTCCAGGAGGGGGGCGTGCCCCAAGGGAACACACAGTGTGTGCTATAAACTAATCTGGGGGAGCAGGGACGGGAGCGGCATCTCAGCTGAGACGTGACGGGGGTGTAGGAGTGGGTTAGGTGACAAGAGGGCTGGGGAGCCTGCAGCAGAGTGCTCCGGGCGGAGGAACCGTCCCCACCGCAGTAGCTCACACACATTGAGCACCGCCTGCATGCTGGTTGCTGTAAAGCAGGTGTTTCTGGTGTCCCCATTTTATGAAGCTTATGGAAGAAGTCAAATGACTCACCCAAGGTCATACGACTAATACGAGGCCGAGCTGGGATTTCAACCAGTCTGACCCCAAACCAACCACCCTCCCCTTAACTATCTGGATGAACCTGGAGGTGGGAGAAGCAGGTTATCTGGAGAACCACAAGCAGCTCCTGTTGGCTGGAGCCCAGCCTGTGAAGGGAAAGGTGGGATAAGTGGCTGGCGAGGCAGGGGGAGGTGAAGGCGTGGAGCACCTGCAGCCATAGTCCTGCTCGAAGGCCGCAAGCCTGGATGCAGGGGGGCCACGTCAGAGGCGATTTCAGTAGTTTGAGCGAGACGTGGTGGTACGTCCGACTGGGAAGATGCTCGTAAGAAAGAACAGCGGCATCATGGCTGCATGGGTAATCTAGGAAGAAGGGCTTGGTGATTGCTTAGCAGTGGGGGTCGGCGACGGGGGAGAGAGAGAGGAGTCAAGAATGATTCACAGATTTCTGGCTTGGCCAACTAGATGGATGGTGCCAACCCTATTTCCTTCACTGATCTGCTGTGTATCTTTGGGCATCTCACCCAGGCTCTCTAAATGTCTGTCTTCCTAGCTAGAAACTGAAAATAATGAAACCTGACCTCCTTATGTGAACCGATGGTGTCAAGATAAGATGAAGTCATCAATCTGGAAGTGCTTTGGAAAGTCAAAAGTGCTTTGCAAATGCAAGTGGTTATTATTTTATGGTGATGGTTAAGGTCATCGCCCTCCTGGGGCTTGCAGATGAAGCCAGACTGAAAGGCAGCCCAGGGGAGCTGCCCGCTCACTCACGGTATTTTCCATCAGGCAGATCTGTCTCTTTGGCAGGTGGGAGCCACATTCCCACATACTAAATTGTTAATAGCTTCCCCAGGGAGTTCCTTTCTGCTCTAACTCCTTCAATGATTTCTGTTTCTCCATGACTGACGCCTGCCTGCTGATGCCCTACATTGGCCAGGATTTCCCATCCGTTTTTGTTTTGTTTTGTTTCCCCTTTGAAATCAAGGATGGGGACCAGCCCCATGCAGAGCCAAACCCTTTGGTAACCTAGGGGTGGAGGGCTGTGCCTACTCTGCTCCAAGGGCAGGGTCAGATTCAAGAATGTCCTGAGCTCCAAGTGACTCATCCTTCTCCTCACGGGGGAATTCTGCTGAGCAGAGACAGGAGTGACGGGCTCTTGTATTTTGGTGGGGGGACTTTCTAGTTTTCGCTCTGAGAGGCTGCGTTGTGAGGCAGTCAGGAGACTGGCTTTGGGAGTCACAGGGATGTGGCTTGGCATCCCGGATCCGGCTTGGGCAGCCAATCCAGCCTCTGTAAAATGGAACAGTAATAGTAGTAACCTCACACGTATGGGGCTGTTAAGATTAAATGAGATAATCCACAAAGCACTTGGCCCCATGCCTGGCACATAGCAAGCTCTCTATAAATGGTGGCCAATAGGATTATTCATGAGTTGTGACCACAGAAACGAGACGGCCTTTTAAAGATAAATAGACTAGAATGCTCATGTCCAAATAAGAGTTGATCTCTTCAAAGTACCCACTTGGGGAGGGCATGAGAGAAACCTCTTTATATGCCTTTCAGGTTTCCATGCGTTCTTCTGGTGTCCTCAGTCGGGGCAATCCATGCTCATTTGGCATGTGCTGTAGTCAGTTTGGACCGCTATAACAAAGTACTGTGGGCAGAATGGCTCATAAACGACAGGAATGTATTTCTCACAGCTCTGGGGGCTGGAAGTCCGAGATCAGAGGGTCCACATGCTTGGGTTCTGGGTTGCAGACTGCTGACTTGTATTCTCGCAAAAGACAACAGAGACAGCAAGCAAACTCTTAAAAGGCACAGTCCAGGGGCGCCTGGGTGGCTCAGTCTGTTAAGCGTCCGGCTTCGGCTCAGGTCATGATCTCATGGTTCGTGGGTTCGAGCCCCACGTCAGGCTCTGTGCTAACAGCTCAGAGCCTGGAGCCTGTTTCAGATGCTGTATCTCCGTCTCTCTCTGACCCTTCCCTGCTCGGGCTGTCTCTTTCTGTCTCTCAAAAATAAATAAAAATACATTTTAAAAAAAAAGGCGCAGTCCATAACAGTGTGTATGTTTTCCTTCCGATGGTTTTGTTCACACATTTGACCATTTACGTATCTTTCCCAGCTTCTTGACTGTGAGCTCCTTTGAGAGAGCAGTGCTCTGACGCACCCCCACGTGCTCACGTAGCTTTTCTCGGTTGGCCGAGCATCGGCTGTCTCACCAAATCCTTTCCCCAATCCTGTACCTCTTTGCTTTATAGATGAGAAAGTGACGGCTCAGAGAGGTTAAGGGGATTCTTTTTCTTTCGCCTCCACCATAACTGTGGTTTTCCACCATAGCATTTTTGTACCCACGAGGAACTCAAAAAACACTGTGGAATGCAGTTCGTGAAGATCCCCTTCAGCCCAGTATAGGGGTGGGAGTCAGAAGAGGGCAGCGGTAAACGCCCCGAGTGCAAGGCCAAGGCGTTAGGTAGACTCGCTCGGTGCTAGCCAGCCAAGGGGAGGACGGGTGGAGCTGGAAACTAGTATTTCAGTTCCAAATAAGATGTAGTTGCAGAGTTTATGCAACGGGTTTTAGTTGCTTAAAAGAATTCCTAAGCCCTAGGTTATGCTCTGTCTTCCTCACCTAAATGGGAGCTCACCAAAGCTGGAATTGGATTTCCTGTTTAATTCCTCATCAAGCACCAGGGACTGTACCAAGGCGGGGGTACAGAAGTTCACAAGACCTTTTGCAAAGGTGATGCACAAAAATCCAATGGTTACACAAATACGTATGTGGGAAATTGTGTAAAGAAGAGGCACGTGATACCATGAGAAGAATAACAAGGACACCTGCTCTAGTTGGGGACAGCAGTCGGTGAAGGTTTTGTGGAAGAAGTAATATTTAAGGGGCACCTGGGTGGCTCAGTCGGTTAAGCGTCCAACTTTGGCTCAGGTCATGATCTCATGGTCTGTGAATTTGAACCCCTCATCAGGCTCTGTGCTTACAGCTTGGAACCTGGAGTCTGCGTCGGATTCCGTGTCTCCCTCTCTTTCCCTGATCCTCCCCCACTTACACTCTGTCTCTCTCTCTCAAAAATAAACATTATTAGAGTTCTGCCCCACTCCCTATCTCTTTAACAAGCCAAGTTTTTTCCTGCCTCAGGACCTTTGCACACTCTATTTATTCTACTTGCAAGGCTCAGCCAATTCTCCAGGCTAAATGCTACTCATCCTTCAAGTTTCAGCTTAAATATTATTTTTTTAAGTAGCCCTCCTCCTTCTCATCCCAATTTCTTTCCTTTGGCACCAGAGTACCAGACCCTTTAGGACAAGGGAGAATTTTGGCAGCCCTTGTGACTTCAGAGCAAAACTTGCCTATCTAGGGGTGCCTGACTGGCTCAGTTGGGAGAGTATGCGACTCTTGATCTTGAGGTTGTGAGTTCAAGCCCCACATTGGGTGTAGAGTTTACTTTAAAAAAAGTAAGCTTAAAATTTTTGCTTAGCTGATGAGTCCTTAGATAGTTGAGTGGGAAAGCCTTGGGTAGGAGTCTGCTGTAGCTGGTAGAGGGGGTTGGACAGCAGCTGGGAGAGGCAAAGAGAACGAAGAGGAGGATGAACTTGGCAAATTTGCCTTTGTTTTTTTCTGGGAAAAAGTAAGAGCCTTGCACATAGACGGATGACTCAGGTTGGAGAGTGATGTGAGAGAGGGGTCCTTGCCCAGCCACGAGCAGTCCCTAGAGTCTAGAGCTTGGGAACCCCAATGTCAGCCCATTCCATCCCCCCTTCAGACTCTTATTCATCCAACCAGCACTTCCTGAGCACCCACTATGATGCTAGCCCTCTACTGGGTGTGGGAACTGATCAGACCTGGTCTTCCCAAGGAGAAAACAAGCCCAGAAAGAAGTAATTACCTTATAGCATAATTTAGTACCTAGCCTTGTCTTCTCATCTGTAAAATGGGCACCCTAGGAATAGAATCTACTCCAAAGTGTTGATGCAAAGATAAAGTGCTTATTAAAGTGCCTGGAATAGAGTGATGGTTGGTAGAGAGAATGTTCTGGAAGGACAGGAGCCCCAACAAAGAGGATGGCTCTGGGTCTGGGCTGGTCAGCTTAGGGCAAGGGTATAGGAAGTGCTACCCCTTCCCTGTGCTCCTACAGCAGCCAGAGTGATGCTTAAGGTAGTCTTTGAGACCCTGCCTACTACATCAGTCCACTTCCCCCACACTTGCTCCTTGCCTTCTCCTCATGCTGGCCTCCTTTTAGTTCCTCTGACCACAGGGTCTTTGCACATGTGGTTCCTTTCTCTGGAATTCCCTTTACTTGCTTCTTCCTTAAGATAGTTCCTTCCCAAACTTCACATCTCACTTGAGGTGTCATTTCCTCAGGGAAGCTGTGCTCATGGAGTATTTTGCTGGTCCTGCCACAGGAATGTCTTGCTTTTCTTCACTTTGTCTTCAGTAGTATAACCTTAGGATTGATTTCACCAGTAAACCCTAGGAGGTAGTCTCCACATCTGGTTTTGTGCACTAATGGGTGGATCCCCAATTGTACTTGGCTCTTATATTCGGCACCCAAAAATATCTGTTGAACAAACAAATGGGGTGCAAGAATATCGTGGCTATTAATGTTGTTTATGGAACCCTTCTTATGTGCCTGGCACTCTTTACTCCAGTCCTCTTGTCACCACAGCCCTCTGAGAGGGGGTGCGATGGTCTTCATTTTACAGACGAGGAAAATGAGGTTGAGAGAGCTTAAGTGACTCGCTCAAGGTCACTTTTCGTTAGTGCAGGGAGGTGGGATTCACATCCAGGTTCTTCTGACTCCAAAGCGGCAAGGGCGAGGAGGTGACCCGGGCCAGGGTAGGGGTGCACCCGAGCCGGCGGAGCATCCCTACGGAGGGAGGGGACAGCTTCCGCGGCTCAGCTCCCAACCGGTGGTGCAGCGCCCGCCCCCGGTCGCGGGCGCAGTCTGGCGGCCGCCTCCGGGCCACGTGGTGCGCGCGGCGGGCGCGTCCAAGGAGCCCGCAGCGGCTCCGGCTCAGAGCGCTCCGGGCGAGGAGAACCGGCGGGCGCCGGGGGGGCAGGCGGGGCGGGCGGCCAGGCGCGCGGAGGGGGCGCGGGGCCAGCCCGGCGGCCGGGGCGCTGCAGCCCGCGGCGTCGGGGCCGCGGACTCGGCCCGCGGCGCGTACCTCGCACCGCGGCTCTGCGCCCAGGGCGCACGGCGGGGAGGGACGCGGCACCGGCCGCCCGGCCGCCATGGAGCCGTCCCCGTCCGCCGACGCCGAGCTGCAGCCCCCGCTCCTCGCCAACTCTTCGGACGCCTTCCCCAGCGCCTTGCCCAGCGCCGGCGCCAATGCGTCGGGGCCGCCGGGCGCCCGGAGCGCCTCGTCCCTCGCCCTGGCTATCGCCATCACCGCGCTCTACTCGGCCGTGTGCGCCGTGGGGCTGCTGGGCAACGTGCTGGTCATGTTCGGCATCGTCCGGTGAGTCCACCGCGGGCTGGCGCCGCGGGGTGACGGTGGGGACCGGGGACCGGCCCCCCGACCTAGGACCTGGGGCTCCCCGGGTTCCCGCGCTAACTGCAGGGGGAGCCCGGGGCCCAGCTAGGAGACCGTTCCATTGAGAGTCGGACGCTGGAGTGTGTGTGTGTGTGTGTGTGTGTGCGCGCGCGCGCGCGCGCGCGCTCGATTAAATAACATTCGATCATTTGTTTGCATCCCCCTTGCCTCTACATTAGGCCATGTGGGATAGTTCGGCGACAGTTAAGTGGTCTGTCAGTTTAAGGGTGGGTGATTCTGTGTTCCTGCCAGTACAAATGTATTGAAGGCTGGACCTCTTAAAACCTCCCGGGGGTGGGCTTCTGGGGAGACGGCTGTCTGGGCCGTTGGGGGCCAGGGGAGTGCTTGTGGGATCTGCACCGTGCAGTGGGCGCACTTACCAAATCCCGTGTGATGACCTCTCTTGGGGTTCCTGTGTTGGGGTATGCTTGTCCCACACTGTCAGTCGGTATGAGACTGTGACCGTGTGACTGTCGTTTCTTGTCAAATCCTTGAAACCCGAGGGGGAGGAGAGCCCCCGGAGTGGCTTCAGACCTTTGTGTCTGTGCCCGGTGCCAGGCAGTAGCGGGCTTCCCTCCTCAGTTGGCCATCTGGTCTCCAGGTCTGGGCGCCATTCAGCGAGGCCTCGGCTCCTCACAAATGCCCGTCTCCCTCTCTCCTCCTCTCTATTAAGGCTCTTCTTTCTGCCAGAGGCAGTGGTGGTTTGTTTGGGCGGGAATGGAGCTGAGCTTTCGCCTCCGGAAGAGAAGTTCTCTTCTTGGTATCTATGTAGTGTGCTAGGATTTTCTCAGAGAATCTAAAACATCATCGGCTTGCCCGGAAGCAGCCTCCTGACCCAGTTCTGCCAGCTCAGACACGGGCAAAAAAGGATAGAAAGGAACCTCCTATCCTTATAACAACAAAGATGCCCTTGTATTTACTGTTAGTTGGAAATCGGTCATCCATGCTGGTTGACGGAGGGCACAGCCCTAAGCCTCTCTGGGCTCTGGTGCCGCCAGGCAGGGCAGAGGGCAGATTGTGGACTCAGAGGTTGGGAATGTGAACTGCGGTCTCAGCCCAGTCACTGATGCCCATCACAGAGGGTACCCCAGTCCCCCTGTCCCACACCATCTGCCCCATCTGTCTCATTTTCCCTGTCTGAAGAATGGAGACCTGATCTCCTCCGTTGGGAGTCTGAATTCCAGAGTGTGGGGTCTCTGCAGGGGAGGGCGGCCTGCGTTGGAGCACCGGATGGGTGTGTGGGTGTTGAAGGAGCTTTGGCATTGATTATCTCCGGGGAAATCTTTGCTCCCCCAGGAAGAACGGAGGGCACAGGAATCTCCTGTGCTTTCAGTGACTCGTTACCAGCGACACCGGGGAAGCTCCGCCAAGCCCCGCAGGGACTGGTCTTTGCTGTGCGTTTTGGGTCCTGATTCTCCTCACTTTGACTTTAGAGTGGGGCCAACCCGAGTATGGATCCCAGCTCTGCCACGAACTGGCTCTGGAACTCTGGGAAATCACTTAGCCTCTTTGAGCCTCGGTTTCTTCATCTGTAGAATGGGGTAAGAATAGAACCTTCTTCAACAGGGTTTTTGGGAAGTGTCAGTGAGCAAACACATGAAATGCAGCTGGCCTGGTGCCTGGACCCAATAAATGGAAGCTGTCTGTGTGGTGAAAAGGAGGAATTTTCCAGATCCCTCAGAATCTAGTGCCTTTTAAAGAAGGAGGCACGTGTCCTAAGGTGGGCCTGAGGGTAGCTAAGATTCTGAGTTCCAGGTGCCCGGCACCCACGCTCTCGGGGGAGCTCTTGGTGCTGAAGTCTGGGAAGAGCCCTGTCGTGTGCTCAGTGCCATCCCCGGTCACTTCTCCAGGGGCTCCGGATGTTGGGCTGATGAGCACAGCTCCCGCACTACCCGTGAGCCAGGGGGAGGCCTCTCACTTCTGAGGGTCCCCTGAGGGTATACTCTGGGCTCTGCTTGCTAGGGCTGCTTGCGACCAGCCTCCCCCAAATCCCATCATCAAATGCAACTTGCAAGCCACATAGCTGGCCCCCATAGGTCTCCATGTTGCTAAGACGTTTCCTGGGCCAATCATCTATGGGATCCCTATCTGGGTCCGAATCATTTAATCCTCACCTACAAGCCTGTGGCATAGGCATCAGAATCCTCAATATGATCACCTCCATTTTACAGACGTGGAATCTGTGGTTCAGAGAGAGGCAGGATGACTCGTTCTCCTAAGGTCCCTCAGCCTGGTCTTGTGACTCCAAGTCTAGAACCTTTTTCCAGAGCTGTCTGGGGTAGGGGATAGTCAGAGAATTTCATGGAAGGAGGGGGCAGAATTCTGTCCCTCCTCTGACCTAGAATCACCAGAGAACAATGGAGACAAAAAGATTGTGATCCTACACATTATTTGGCCCGTGTGTTTTAGGGTGCTGTCCTTGGGGGCAGGGGTGACGATGGGGCTGGCACTCAATTCTTCCCCACTGATGGAGAGGCGAAGGGTGGGGCGGCTGCCTGGGGCTCTGCTTCTGCTGGTAGAGTCCTGAGAGCAGTGGAGAGAAGGGAGCCCGGGCGGAAGAGAGGCCCCTGGTCCTTCTGGTTTCCTGGCACCCCAGGCAGGGATTGGCACAGCCGACAAGTGAGTTAGTTGACCGGATGGATGAGTGAATGGTTGAAGGAATGGATTCTGCCTGCCAGTCCTGAGCTTGGGCAGTGGAGGGCAAGGGTAGATTTCCGAGGGAAGATCCGCATAAACCCTTGGTGGGGGGGGGGGGAGCGGGTTGGTACAGTGGCAGAGGTGGGGCTCTGAACCCAGACACACCTAAGGTCAAATCCTGAGTTCAAAGCCACTCTCCTGCCGTGTCTTTGGCCTACGGACTTTACCTCTCTGGAGCTCGTTTCTCCCGCTGTAAAGTGGGAAGAACAACAGTGTGTCCGGGGCCGTGGTGAGGATTAACATGTTGTAGCTGAGCCATTCACTGCTTTTGAGAAAAGGGATTGTCTGTATGCGAAGGAATGAAAAGGATGAGCTCATTCAAGAAAAGTCTCTGGTACACTGTGCTAGATGCTGAGATACAGCGGTGAGGAGAATACACCATCCCTGCCCTCACGGTGGGAGAAATGACAGCCATCCGCTAGTCCTCTAACAGACTTGTGTGTGTAGCCGGCGATGAAACGGGAGGTGGGAGCCAGCCCCTGATGTGTGGAGGAGCCCCTGATGTGTGCCTCTGAGGAGCTGGAGGGTGAGGAGGGGGTAATAACTGAGAAACAGAGGGGGATTCCTGGGTGGCTCAGCCGGCTGAGGGCCCGACTTTGGCTCAGGTCATGGTCTCGCAGTTTGTGAGTTGGAGCCCTGAGTTGGGCACAGAGCCTGCTTGGGACCCTCTGTCCCCCTTGGTCTCTCCCCCTCCCCTACTCACGCACTCTGCTCATGCTCTCTCTCTCTTTCAAAAAATAAATAAAACATTAAGAAGAAGACGAAACAAAGAGAGGAGCCCCTGACAAGAAGCTGGGCGTGGATGAGGGGCTGAGGAAAGACTCTCAGAATCCCACGTCACACACCCATTCGAGAAGCCCGCTCATCCTTCCACACCCAGGAGGGAGGGGCGTCTGGGAATTGTGCTCTTAGCAAACGGCCCGTGGTTTCTGAGGCTTCTGTGAAATCTGAGCAGGATTTGGGGGGACATCTGGTCCCCAGGCAGAGCATCGCCCCTTAGTCCTGCAGTGTGAGTTCAGCCAGTATGGTGGCCCCGTGGGTCCTCAGAGCAGTCGCCCGACAACCCCTCTTTCTGGGTGGTCAGAGCCCTGAGCAGGGCTGGGATCCAGGAGTTCCCACTAGTGGCTCACTGGGTAGGGCAGAGTGTGAGGGGCTTAACAGGTCCCCATCTCTGACAGGTGCCCCGTCGATCTTCCCTCTGCATGGCCCGGGACTTCCTGGTGCAACTGCCCCAGAATCCAGGCAGGGAATGGAGTCAATATGCTTTTCCAAGTGGCCTCCTGTCTGTTCCAGAGTCTTCCCTGTCTCCCTGCCTGCACCTTGCCCGGATCCTGGCTTTGGCGGGTTTGTACCCTGCTGTGTCCCTGACCTCCCCTACCTCCTTCACCCTGCCCCCTGCATGTAACCAGCCCAGCCTGCCTCTTCGTGACTGTTTCACGCCACGTGCTTCTCTGCCACTTGGTCTTGCCCTCGGCCTCTGTCTCTTCTGATGACTCCTGTGTCAAGTGCGGGCTCTGCCACCTACTAAGGTCATTAGTGAATTGGATTGCCACTCTGCGCCTCAGTTTCTTCATCTACAAAATGTGGATCATAGTATCTGACTCATAAACACCTTTTTCCTAAAGATGACAGGGTCATAGAGGTAAAGCATCATGTTTTTCCTCCCATCCTAACTGCAGCGCAGAGCAGGGGAAGGAGGCTGGGCCAGGCATAACGGACTGAGGAGGGGTCGTGACAGGTGACTGGGTGCTGTCCCCTCTTTCTACTATTGAGGTGCCAGGGGTTGCTGGGATAAGTGCCGAAGTGTCAGCTTTGTGGGAATGGGAGCTCTGAATTCCCATCTTGTTTTTGGAGGCCCTTGCCTTCTTGTCTCCCTCCCCTGTCTTGCCTGGGTTGGGGTCCGTGAACCCAGGCCTCCTAGGCCAGGAGAGACCCCACTGAGGAGACACCGTGCAGTGGTAGAGGCCACGGATGGGGATCAGGTGATGCCGCGTCTGCATCCCAGCCCGACCGTGCCCTGGTGGTGTGGCTTTGGGCAAACAGCTTACCCTCCCTGAGCCTCAGTTCTGCATTTGTGAAACTGGGGCGATCAGGGTGGGTTTTGGGGAGGATTAGATGAGCTTGTGCATGTAAAGGTCGCAGCACAATGTGTGCCGGGTGCTATGATTAACCGGCACCCCTGCAGCTGCTCCTGGCGGGCAGAGCACGGCTATGGGGCCTGATTACTTACATTTTCCATCTTGGGCCCTTTTCTGCTTCCCGAATCGTCTTTGCATTTACTCATACAGCAAGTGTTGGCTGATGCTGACCCCTGCCAGGCCTATGCAGCCTTAGCTCCCAAGGCCCAGACCCTCAGCTTAGCTTCAGCCTGGCCTCTGGCTTCTAACATAGCAACTTCCCCCCCAACCCCCAGGCCCCAACCTTAGTTATAGCTCCAGGGACAATCACATCTTCCGGGAGCTGTGGGGAGGACAGGGCAAGCTCCTGACCCGGCCAGAGGAGACACTGCTGGTGCTGAGTCGGGAAGGAGCAGCGGGTTGGCTACTTGGAAAGGTGGGGGCGGAGCATTCCAGGCAGAGGGAACAGCATAAGCAAAGGGAGGTCTGCAGGATGACGGAGAGCTGCAGAGGGCAGGGAAGTTCACCCGGGTTGAGCTGAGTATCAGGGGCTACGGGGGCGCTGTGAAGGCAGAGAGGCTGCAGGGACTGAAGCAAGATATGGCCTGCAAGTAGATGTCGTCCTCAGCACGGCTAGGCCCCCGGAGCCAGTGATGAATCCCCCCTCTCTGGTCTCTGCCTTCTACAATTCCCAGTGTTGGCGGAATGTGCGAGGAACTCCCTGGACCAGCCCCAGGTAATTGGAGGGAGTTGCTCTGGCGGGGAGCATCCGAGGAGAGGCGGGAGACAGGCCGGTGTTAGGGGCCAGAGGCTGCAGGTCTGGACAGTGGGAGCCAAGGCTGGATGGGTGCTCAGGTTCCACGGAAAGGGGACCATAGTGGGAAATGTGGGAGCTTTGAGTCACAGGTCACGGGGAAGAGGACTTCAGAGTGATCTGTGCGGAATGGTGTTCAAGAGGATGAATAGGGTGTGGATGGGTGCAGGAGCAGGATGGAGGCGCAGGGAAACCCGAGAGGCTGGCCCAGGGCGATGGAAGGGAGCTGTGGGACCTTGGGTGGGTCACCTAAACCCTGGCGCCTCAGTTGTCCCCTTTCTAAAATGGGAGTGCTGTCAGACCGTCAAGAAGGCCTGGCGAGGGCGCGGGGAAGGCAAGCGGCTGCCCTGGCTGGTGTTGCCACTGCCCCTCCTGGGGCCTGGCCCCCCTCCTGCCACTTTCCCAGCCATGGGGAGTGTGTGACTCAAAGACACGCTGGGGTGGGCCCAGGGTCACCAAGGGCACCAAGAAGCCTCTCCTGAGCCCTGCTGTGTGCCCGAGGTTTCTCCGCACTGCATGCCAGCCCTGCCCTGGGGGCTTGAGTCTTATTTACAGACGAGGACCGGGAGGCTCGGAGGCAGCAGGTGCCTCTCACAACCCGAAAGGTGCAAACCCAGGCCTTTCTGACTCCAGACCCACTCCATGTCCACTCTGCCACCGTTGTCCGTGAGATCCATGGAGCGAGAGCTGGTGATGTCTAGTTAGAGGAAGGGAGGAACTGGCAGATTGCTGTCTGCAAACCTCCGAGGCCTCTTCGTGGGCTGACAGCGGTTGACATCAGAGCAAGACTGACCTGGGATCACGGCCCAGCTGGGCCGCTTACTAAGCGAGTGAGCATAGGCAGTATGTGCCCAACCTCTCAGTTTTCTCATCTGTGAAACGGGAGTAGCATTAGACCTTCATAGGGCAGTTTTGAGAAGGTTATGAGGCATGATGTGAAGGACTTCAGTATAGAACCAGGCATTTGGCAAGTTTTCAGTAAACATTTTCTGTCATGTCTATTTCAAAGGCTTGCTTCTCATTCATTCTGTCAGCATTTATTGAGCCCCAGAGGAACCAGAATTATTGGGTAGATCTTATAGGGAAGTTTTATTAGCTCAATAATAGAAATTTTCTTTTGCTGTAAAAGTAACACAGTAGTTATTTCAGAAAATATGGAGAAGTTTAAGTAGAGATAATCATTAACTCTAATCTCACTACAAAGAGAAAAGCTTTGTTATTTTGGTGTATTTCCTTCCAATCTCTCCCTCTTCCCCTCTCTCTCTTGCTCTCTCTCTCTGGCTCTGTGTGTGTATGTTTTAATGACATCAGGATCACAGAACTGGAATAGTGATCATGTTATATACAGTGTTTTGTAAGCTGCCTTTTCACTTCAAGTTATATCTTGAGCATGTTGTCAGGCTCTCAAACATTCTTTGAAAACATGATTTTTTGATGACTGCATTGTATGAATGTGTTCTATTTGCGGGGGAGACTTCTGTGATTTCCAGTATTATGCCAATCTAAACAATGCATCTGTGAACATTCTCGAACACTTACATTTGTCCACATCTCTGATTATTTCTACAAGGAATTTTCTAACAGTCAAAACTCTCCAAGAAGGTATGGGCTGCTGGGGAATGTAGGGAGCTTCCCATCTCTGAAGGTATGCAAGAGGGTGCTGGAAAACCACCGGGCAGAGGCATGGCACCGGGGATTTGGGTGGAGACGAGATAAACATAGCTTAAGGCTCCTCTTCCCACAACTGAGATTCAGAGATGCTGTGATCTCAGATTCCCCTTCTCCCCTTCCTGGCAGAGGATGCCTGGGAGCTGTGCAAGGGCAAGGCGTGATTTCATTACCCTCAGAGTCCTGGGACCTTTAAATCCAATTGGCTACCCGGAACGTCATAACATGCACAGGAAGAGAGATAATCGTGGGCTTGAGCAGAAAGCCTGGCTTAAATTAGCAATTTACCATCACACAGGCTGCAGCAGCCCTGTTACCAGCTGGGGGACATGGGGTGGGATGGGGTGTCTGGGTTGGGTTCTATTGATTTACAGCTCCCTGTGCAGCTGCAGAAATCAACAGCTTTGTCTCTGGCCAGGGTGGGTGTATACAGAAAGAATCTTGTCTTCTGAAGCTTTCGAAGTCTTGATAAATTGAAAGAACTCAAAATTTAAAGTCCTGTGAGGTCAAAAGGCCCCGTCCAATAGACACACCACAGGGAGAGGTGGAGATGCCCCCTCCTTCTCCCCTACAGAGGTAACCTTTTCACCAAGCTTAGGGCTTTGAATCATGGATGATGATTCTCTTTACAGAACACTTACTTTGTGCCAGGCAGTCTGCTTAGAGACATATATACATGATCCCATTTAATCCCCCAGACCCATATGAGGTGAGTTTGTTGCCCACATTTATAGATGAGGAAACTTGAGGCACAGAGAGATTCTATAACCTGCTCAAAGTCCTGGAGTCAGATTGAAATGGAATCATTCTGATCTCAGAGCCCATGCTCTTAACCATTGCCCTATCTTCTGCCACCTGTATGTCAAGTTTAGTTTGGTAGCTCAGTCAGTTAAGCAACTGACTCTTGATTTTGGCTCAGGTCATGATCTCATGGTTGGTGAGATTGAGCCCTGCATTGGGCTGATAGCGCGGAGCCTGCTTGGGATTCGCTTTCCCCCTTTCTCTATCCCTCCTCCACTCATGCTCGCTCTCTCTCAAAATAAACAAACATTTAAAAAATACTTAAAAAATAAAAATAAAAATGAGGGAACCGAGGCTTCAGAAGTTCAGTGTCTCTTGAGTTAGTGGTCAAGGCAGGACTGGAACTTGCCTTTCCTAACCCTCATCCCTTCTTGCATCTCTTTCCACACTTGGGATTACTTGGGCTAAGGGAGAGCCAAAGGATATCTAGAAAGAGCTGGACCCAGGAGCAAGGGGAGTGGGTTCCTGTTCAGGGCAGCCTGGCCTGGAGGCCACTGACAACATCTCATAGGCCCGAAGAAGTCCAAGATTCCTGGGGCAGAGCCAGCAGCTGGCAAGGTGGCCACACCCTTCAGGTGCAGAGACTGAGATTCAAACCCAGGTCTGCCTCCTGCTGGCCGTCCTCCCTTGGGCTCACCTCACTGAGTCTGTTTTCTCATCTGTAAAATGGGGATGATAGAAAAATCACGTGCATCACAGGGCTGTGGCAGACATACATTCAGCAGCCCCTCCGCATAGCGGGCATGGTTCTAGGGGCTGGGCACGTAGCAGTGATCAAGACACAATCCCTGCCCTCATGAAGCTGACAGTCAAGTGGAGGAGAAGACAGACGACACATAAGTCGATGTAAAGCCAAGGCTATAGGCAATGAAGCCAACTAAGACAGGCCTGCGGGGAGGGAGAATGGCGGGGCTGCAGTTGTGTCTGGTGAGGCTGGGGAGGAGACAGCTAAGCAGAGGTCTGCTGCTGGGAGGAAGTGTTTGGGGCAGAGGGAACAGTGAAGGTGAAGGTTAAGGGAGATGATGTATTTCCCTAGCTCAGAGCCTGGCCCGGAACAGGAAGTTGCTGGTAATAATGATTTCTTCTGGCTGGTTTCCCAGCTCTTGGGAGCCTGGGATAAGGATTAAGCGCAGGGAGAAAAACTGCTTTGCCCAGCCCAGATGCCCCTGCAGGACAGATGGAGATGAACTGTTTCCCTTGGTTACAAAAACTCATCCTCCTGGCGTGCTGGGAAAGCCCCACATCTAGTGATTTTCCATTCCTCCGTGGGAGAGGAAGTGGAGCCCAGCACATGGCCGGAGGGCTGTGCTGCTGGGAGGGACACTCCCCTCACCTGCTCAGGCCTGACATCCCAGACGGGAGAGAGTTCAACGGCAAAGCATGGCAGATTGACTCCACAGGGCTTCACACCAAAAATAGCACTGCCGACCTTTCTCGAGTGCCGACAAGGTGGCCAGCTCTGTGCTGAGTGCCTCCCGTATATAATATTGCATTTAATCCCCCTGACTCTGTGAGGTTGGTACCATGTTTCTCTCCGTTCGACAGAGGAGGGCACTGAGGCTCAGAGATGACAGTTCACTTGCCCAGGGCCGCAGTTGGTAAATGGCAGTCAGCCTTTGAACGAAGGCCCTCTTGACTCCCGAGCCTGCTTGTGCAGAGACCATAAACAGTGGCTGAGAAGAAGGTTGAATTCATGACAGCCTCTGATTCCAGCTGTGGGAAATGACTTGTATATCGCTGGGGTTTGGGAGAGGCCACGGAGCAGAGTAGACTGAGTTGCAAAGCTATTAAAATGATAAGTTGTTGATAAATAAAACACAGGTGAAATTCTGTGTACAAGTATTGTACAGTATGGTCTGAGGTCTAGAGGCGGGAAACCTGGGCTTTTTGGAACACCTGACTTTGGATCCTGGTTCTGTCCACTCTCAACTCCTAGATCAGGACCTCTCCTCTGTGGGTCGTTTTCCTTCCGTGAACAAAGTGGGAATATACAGGTACACACTTCATGCGAATCAAAGGAGAGAATGGATGTGAGGTGCTCTGTACCAGGCCTGTCTTCATTGTCCTCAAAGAGTGTCCCTTGGGGGCCGGGGACAGGTTAGGCCAACTGTATCATCCCTGTGTCACCCACATGGTGGTCACTAAGAATGACAAACTTGTGCGTGATATTTTTACATGGAATTGTGGGACATTTATTTGGCGATGGAAGGACTCAGAGTAATTCAAGGATCCACCAAATACGACTATGGCAAAAATGAACATGTGCTTTGATAATGAGACAAGACTTCATACAGGGGACCTTGTCAACTCTCAATCTCTACAACACTTCCATAGTGGCTGGTGTCCGTCATTTCCCTTTTCTGGTGAGGAAAGCGTGTGGCTCCCAGCATCATCCTTAGCCTAGAGCATGGGCTTTCAGGGCGGAGTCAGACATGGTCCTACCAGAAAAAAGTACCAATAGGATATATTTCAAGAAACTGGCTTATGCATTGTGGGGTCTGGCTAGGCAAGTCTGAAATTTGCCGGCTGGAAACTCTCTGGTAACAGCTAATGCTGCAGTCAACAGGCAGAGTTTCTTCTTCTCCTGGGAAACCTCAGCCTTGCTCTTAAGGTTGACCCACCCTCATTACCAAAGATAATTTCCTTAAAGTCAGCTGATTGCAGATATTTTTATTTATTTACTTATTTTTTTTTACTGTTTTTATTTATTTTAAAGAGTGAGAGAGACAGTATGAGCAGGGGAGAGTCAGAGAGAGAGGGAGACACAGAATTTGAAGCAAGCTCCAGGCTCTGAGCTGTCAGCACAGAGCCTGATGCGGGGCTTGAACCCAAGAACCACGAGATCATGACCTGAGCCGAAGCCGGACGGTTAACCAACTGAGACACCCAGGCGCCTCTGATTGCGGATATTAACCATATCTACAAAATACCTTCACAGCAACACCTAAATGAGTGTTTGATTAAATAACTGGGTACCATAGCCCAGTCAAGGTGACACATAAAACTAATGATCACAGAATCAGACAGACCCTGGCTTGAGTCCTTGTACTACAACCTATAGGCTGCGTGACCTCGGGCAAGTTTCTCTGCCTCTCTGAGCCTCAGTCCCCTTGTCTGCCAAATGCAGTGATAGTGCTCATCGCAGTGAGGGTGAAATGCGATGATGTAAATCGAGTGCCTTTGTCCGTGCCTGTTGCATAGAATGAGGGAAGACGTACATGGTCTTGAAGCAGTGTTTTCTAGTTGTGATGTGGTGTTTGCCTTCCCTTTTACACTGGTGGAGGGTGGGCGCTGTGTCCTGTTCATCTTCTATCCTGTTTCCTAGCTCAATCCCTGGTCCTGAGGAGGCATCGCTAAGTGTTTCCTAAATACCTAGTTGACACTTTGTTAATGAGATTCTCTCTGTGGAGTAGTTGGGATCTATAATAAAAACCCTCCAACTGCAAGACAAGAGGGAAGACGTGCGGGAGCTTCAGGCCTCTCCTCTCTAGAGTAGCACTTTGCTTCTCAGCTTAGTAAATCTCTCCTCCGGGGAGCCTTCTCTGCTGCCCCCAGGCCAACAGACCCCCTCCTCTGTGGCCCCACAGTGTCCTGTCTTTTCCAAACACTTGATTGCTCATCTCTCCCCCTCTCTTCAGAAGAGCAGGTATGGGGCACGGGGAGTAGCCTTTGTCCAGAGCTGGAACCCCAGCCTACGGTCTGACCCTCAGGCAGTATGTCAGTAGGGGTTTGTAGGAGGGACATGTCCTATTTCCAGAGACTCATGGGCTGACATGCCACACTTGAGGACCTTTGCTTTCTCGGGGCCTCTGGTGGGTCTGGCTGCCCCATTCCTGGGTCCAGCCAGCCTTAAGCCAGAAGCAGAGCTGGGGTGATGAGCTTCCGTGAGCAGCATGTTGTCGTTCTTGACCTGAACCACACAAGGTGTCTGCTCTGTCTATTGCTGAGCTTGACATGACCTCCCTGCCCCTCCCCCCCAACTCATGTTCAACTCAGGGACCTTTATTTCCATGTTCCAGCCTTTAATCTTCTCCTGTGCCATGCCTTGTTATAATTAACCACTTTCCTTCCTCAGGCTTTGCCAGAACTGAGACAGCTAATTAATTTCTGGCTACATGCCACTCCTGTAAATGGTGGGCAGGGACACAGCTTGCAGCCCTTGCTGCCCAGGCCGGCTTGTTTTGTCAGCGGGAAGAGCAGCCCCCCTTTGTCTGCAAACACGGGGAGCCCCAACTGGACCCGGCTGGCTGGCAGACGCTTTATTTAAGCTAATTATTCCCCGCAGTGGGCAGAGCCTTTGTGATCACTGCTGTGGCTGTGCTTTGGTTTTCTCATATGTAAAACAGAGGGATTGAACTTGACAAATGAGGAGGAGAAGGTGGGATAGAGGTTTAGCTAGTGGGTTCTGGAGTCAGAGGGAGCCCAACCCTGCCACTCCTAGTTGTGGGACTTCTGGTGGGTTTCCTCACCTCTCCGAGCCTCAATATCACTCACCTGTAGAATGGGGAGAATGCTCACCTCCTGGGCAGATTCGGTGGGATAGGAACACACTTATGGCATTTATTTAGCAGCACAACCAGCACATAGTAAGTGCTCAGTAAATACTCCCACCAGCCACCTTTCCTTTCGGTGCTAACATTCTATATTCCTGATTGGGGCAGGGGGAGACCTTTTGTTGGGAGAACTGGGGAGCGGAGCAATTTTAAGACACTGATTGCTTCCATGTTGGAGGCCACGGCCGGCAAGATGATTAACCCCTCTGTATTCATTTCTCGGAGGTGCAGTAACAAATGGCCATAAAACAACAGAAGTGCATCCTTCACAGTTCAGGAGGCCAGAAGCATGAAATCAAGGATGGCATGCTCCCTCCGAAGGCTCTCGGGAAGGACCCCTCCTTGCCTAGCTGTGGGGGCTTGCTGGCAATCCCTGCCATCGCTTAGGCTTGTAGCTACATCTGTACAGTGGTTGCATCTGTTTTCACATGGCTGTTCCCTCCGTGTGTGTCTCTGTTTCCTCTTGGAGGGACGCCAGTCACATTGGATTTAGGGCCCACTCTGATCTAGTATGACCTCATCTTAATTATATTTGCAAAGACCTCATTTCCAGGTGGACATGAATTTGGGGGGGCACCGATTCAACCCAGTATACTCCCCGAGTCATTTTCCTCTCGTGTGTAAGGATGATAATGGTAGCAGTTGCACAGGGTTGTTGGAGGAATTAGATGAGGTAATCTATGTAACGTCATGATAGAATTCAATAGACTATGCCGAGCCCGTGTAAGCACTGCGTCAGCGTAGCTGCCGTGATAGATCTGGTGAGAATGATGGTGGGGAGGGGGACGGTTCCATCCACGGGCCTCCCCTACACTGACTAATCATTGGACACAGGGACCTAGAATGTGGGCATCTAGCTAGAGCCGAGGCCGTCATCAGGAAGGCTGAAGCCTTGGCCGGGAGCCCCCCTTTCCCTGGCCTCAGCCATCTAGAGCCTTCTTCTGAGAGTTAGTTGCTAGGAGGGCAGCGTGGTAGAGAAGAAAGAAGTTGGCCTCTCAGGAATCAAGAGAATTGATACTCGGCATAACCTCACGCAACTAACTGTCTTTTCTCCTGGGCTCAGATTCCCAATCTGTAAGGTGGGAGAGGAGGTTAGAACTCAGTGTTACAGATCAGGGCATCTTCCAGTGCTGAAGTTCCAGTGTAGGGCTCTGTGTCTCACCAAAATGGTGGCAGGTTACCAAAGGCCACCACAGGAGTCAGGAGGGACCCCGGTATTCCCAGGGCAGCTCAGCAGGTATCACTCTGAGCCTTTTTCCCTTGTCTGGACAAGAGAAACCACTATGGTATGAGCGTGCTAAGTAGTGTGCTAGGGACATCATAGGCACGAACTCATTCGGTATTCGCCACACTCACATGAGGTAGGATAATTATACCCAGTTCGCAGAAGAACAGACTGAGGCTCAGGAGAAGTTAGAACTTGCCCAAGGTTGTACAGTTAGAGACAGAGCTGAGGCTTAAATCTAGGTGTATCTGGTGCCAAAGGTTGTGCTTCTCTCTGGGCCGCACCTTTACTGCCTTAGTTTTCTAGGGCTGCCCTAACAGATTAACACAGACTTAAAGCAACAGAAATGCATTCTGTCACAGTCCTAGAGGCCAAGAGTCCACAAAGTGTCTGCAGGGCCTACTTCCTCTGCAGGCGCTTGGGAAGAGTCCTTGCTTGCCTCCTCCAGCTTCTGGTGGCTCCAGGCCTGCCCTGGGGCTGCATCACCCCAGCCTCTGCTTCTGTCTTCTCCTGGCCTTCTCCTCTTCTCCCTGTGCGTCTTTTACAAGGACACCCGTCACTGGCATTAGAGCCCCCCCGCCCCCGCCCCGGGAATCCAGGATGGTCTCAACTCAAGATCCTTAATTATGTTCACAAAGACCCCTTTTCCAAGCAAATTCAGTACCTTCACAGGTCCTAAGGATCGGGACATGGAATTGTCTTTCTCGGGGCCACCGCTCCGCCCACTACAGTTAATAAAGGCTTGGTGGTGACGGCATCTCTGCCGAGCCCCTGGCCCGCAGTGTGGGTGTGCAGGCGGCAGGGAGTTTCTGGAGCAGTTCAGAAGGAGAAGGAGATGGACACAGTTGTGAACTGAGGAGACCCACTGGGGGCATGTGCAGCAGGGTGCGACATAAGCTGATGTCCCACCAGCAGTGATGAGTGAGGTAGGAAACACTGAAAACTGCATCTGGGTATGGGCAGAATGCAGCCAGTCACGGGGCAGAAGCCTGGACACCTGTCCACAGAGGCCAGCCCTGCTGGCTGGGGCACATGTCCCCATTAATGGATTGGAGGTTCTAGATCTCACAGAAAGTGGATTTGGCCTCACTTACTTGCTTGGAGGGATGGGAGGAGGCCAGGCCTGAGCACCATCTGTGTGCCTGCCATGTGGCTTACCTGCATCATCTCTGGCCCTCCATTAACCCATTAAAAAGTATCCTATTTACTCAGATAATCATACTCAGGAGCGTACCTGAGGGCTCCGGGCGTGGCCACGTGGTGCTGAGTACTCAGGTAACCAGCCAGCCACAACAGCTCATGTGGACCGAGCACTTACTTGTATTAACTTTGATCTCACCACAGCTGGATGAGGAGTGTGTTAATACCTCCAATTTTCCAACACATGGAAGGGAGAAGGGTTAGCTTTAGATTCTGTGATTCCGTGAGCGGAACTGGGAAAAATAGTGCCGGATGAGAAAAAGGCAGCCCTTAGTTCCAATAAAGAGAGAGAGAACTCGCTTATCCTGTGAGTTGTCCCAACCATGGGCTGGGTTGTGTCTGTAGGTGGTGAGTTCCCCGTCTCTGGGCACAGTCAAGCAGAAACGTCAAGGCTGTTTGTCTGCAGTGCCTTAGAAGGAACGCGCTCACTGTAAAGATTCCTTTTAGCTCTGAGATTCTGGGAATTTTTTTTTACCAAGGAGACCAGCAGGGATCTCAGTGCACAAAGGTGTTTATTCTAACATTATTTATAGTAACAAAAAAAGTGGAAACGACGTAAATATCTTTCAATAGGGGATTTATTAAATTATTTCATGCAGGAGCTTCAGTGTCCGTAAGTGATACTAGATCCAGCTTGCAGTCCATTTTATGTGGCCCTTCCTTTTTTTTCTTTTTAAATCTTAAAATGTTTTATTTATTTTTGAGAGAGACAGAGAGACAGCGTGAGCAGGGGAGGGTCCAGAGAGAGAGGGAGACACAGAATCTGAAGCAGGCTCCAGGCTCCGAGCTAGCTGTCTGCACAGAGCCCGACGCGGGGCTCGAACCCACGAACCGTGAGATCATGACCTGAGCTGAAGTCGGACGCTTAACCGACTGAACCACTCCTTCCTTGCACTAAAAATACTTTTTATATTTTGAAAGGGTTGTAAGAAAACAAAACAAGAATATGCAACAGAGATCTTATGTGGCCTGAAAGCCTAAAATATTAACCCTCCGGCCCTTTACAGGAAAGCTCTGTTGACCTCTGGGTTAGGATAATGATCGTCATCAAAAATATATTAATTTGTATCTCTGGGTACAGAGAGATGGTCAGCATACTTTTGAGAGAAAGAAACAGGTTATGTAACAGCATTAGAGCAAGATCCCATTTATATAAAACAGGAATGAGTGTTTGCAAGTTATCTGTAACAATGGTCTGTAATATTAATAGTGGTTTTAAATTTTCTTTATTAAATGATTTCTATATTGAACGTATTATAGTGAGCAGCTATTGTTTTTGAGATCTCAGAAAGCATTTGGAACAAAATGGATTCTAAATACTCCAGCGGACCATGCTATTTGGAACCAAATGAGTTTTGATCTAGGCTGAAGCCATTTTGTTCAATTTGTCCCTGCGGTGCCACAAGGTTGATCGGACTGAGGGTGGGGCTCTTACCTTGTTGCTGTTACTGTTTATCTTTTCAGGTCTCTTGGCCGCACTTTGATCCTCATGGGCTATGTGTCTTAAAATACCCCTCAGTTTAGTTAGAAACAAATTAGCTACTTTGGATAAATGATCTGACATTTCCCTTTGCCATGGCAGATCTGAGTCATTTCAGATTGAGGGCAAACAGGGTCAGGCTCAGGTGTCCTTCAGGGAACCCGGGTTGGTCTGGGTTGAGGACAGAAGTGAGGAGGAGGGGGGCAGGAAGAGTTAGTTCTGTGTGAGCCCTTCAGTCTGTGGCTGGTTCCTTTCAAGGATCAGGCACCTGGACTCCTCTGTCCCCCGGGCCTCCTCCAGTAAACCCTGTGTCCCCCCTGACCTGGCCCTGTGCTTAGTCCTGGGATACAGCATGGAGGGGACACAGCTCCTGCCTGAAGGATGTCCAGTCTTGTGTGGAAGACACACATTGACGTTTATTTCATTGACCAAATGTGATTTGAGCACATTATTTGTGCTAGGAACTGCTGTGGGTTCTAGATATAAAATGGTGAGCAAGACAAATGCCATGCCTTTAGAGAGCTTATATTTTAATTGTCAACAAGAGTATGTGAGGGGTGCACAGAGTATTTTGGGTCCATGGGAGAGAAGCTGAAATCAAAGGTAAGAGGAAGGTGCCAGGTTTTCAGGGAAAAGCACTTCGTTCGAATCTCCACTCAGACTCTTTCTGACTGCATCCTTGGGCAAGTTCCTTTATTGCCTTCTGTTAATTGAGACTAATAAATACTCTACCCTGTGGGGGTGTTGGGAGTACTAAATGATGGAAATGTTTTTCCTGTGCCTGGCACGTCTTCAATGTCCAACAAATGTTTATTATCTAGTAAAAAAAAAAAAAAAAGAGGGGTGTGCCTGCGTGTTGGCTAAACGTCTGAATTTGGCTCAGGTCATACACTCGAGGTTCGAGCCCCGCGTTGGGCTCTGGGCTGACAGCTTGGAGCCTGGAGCCTGCTTTGCATTCTGGGTCTCCCTCTCTCTCTGTTCCCTCTCCTGCTCTCACTCTGTCTCTCTCTCTCAAAAATAAAGATTAAAAAAAAAGAAACAAATGACAGGTGTACAGAGTTAAATCATGCTTGAGAAAGATCCGGAACATGGTGCTTGTCTGTAAATGCTGGTTGCCACCCCCTCGTGACCAGAGGTATACATTTAGTTCTGAATCGACCTCTCTTCCTCCTGTCTCGTCATTGTGCCTGTGACATTGTTCTGCGGTTTGTGGGTCTCTCCCAACCCCACCCCGACTGAAGCAGATTGTCTCCACGCCCCCGGATTATAGCAGGGTGCAGGAATGTGTGAAAAACAGAAGGATGCCACGGAGCCAGCCCACATCCAGACGTTTACTCCACTTCGTCTTGGCCCCTCGCCGCCACCGCCACTGTTGATAAGCTAGTGCAGGTGGCAGGGAGGCAGGGGCGGGGGTGGGGGGGACAGTGGACAGCGAAGCACAGAGACCGGATCGAAGGCTGCATGACTTCGGGTGAGCCGTCTGTCTTAGCTCATCTGCGGAGCGGGGACAGAATTAGCACTCAGGGGTGCAGTGAGAAGGAAACGAAATCCTGCATTTGTTGGCTTGGCATAGCGCTGGCCCATGAAGGAACAGACACGCAGAGACTGTTGCTTAAAGAACACAACCAACTCACCCAAAGCTGTCAGAATCGTCCCGTGCGGGCCTTGCACGAAGGAGGGTGTGTTTTGACCATCTGAGCACCAGGCACGAAGACATCAGCTATTCTATCCAAGTGCCGTCGCTTTGGCTGGGGGAGAAGGTTTTTACTGGGGGCTTGTGGGCTGAGAAGGGCAGCCCTCCAGAGGCCCGGGGGCACGTCCGGACTTAATGTGCTTCGGGCACCGAGCACACCCGGTCTCCGTCAGGTTGAGGTGGTGATGATCTTCCCTGCTAATGGGGCTTGTCCGACAGATGATGGAATGGGTTTAAGGCTGAGAAATGAACGTGGCCGGCCATTCAGTGCTTCGTAGGAAGGAGGCCTCACTGAGGATTGAGAAACCGGATCATCATGCTTATTTGTAGGGAGAAAATAGCAGCTGTGTAATTCAAAATGACCTGATGGAGGGTTTTGACTCAGGAAAAAAAAAGCGAAGGATTTCCCCAAGGCATCTCCGAGTCCATTGAGGTTTGCCAAGCTTCCTGTCCTCAGCCCCAGGGGTGGACCCAAGGGGAACCTTATGAGGTAAAGCAGAAAAGTATCAGGGGGAAAAGCCCCAAAGGGCCGCCAGCTCTTGTCAACACGCAGGCTAGTAAGCTAGATACTTTCATGTGTGTTGCTCCTGAAAAGCCAAGTACACGGAAATTGCCAACGAGGAAACAGGTTTAGAAGGGTGAGGTAACTTACCCAAGTATGTTGAGGCACCAAGATCTACAGGGATTCCCACACCACACTCTTTTTAAAAAAGTTTTTTTAATGTTTTAATTCATTATTGAGACAGAGAGAAACATAAGTGGGGGAAGGGCAGAGAGAGGGAGACACAGAACCCTATGCGGGCTCCAGGCTCTGAGCTGTCAGCACAGAGCCTGAGGCGGGGCTCAAACCCATGAACCGTGAGATCATGACCTGAGCCAAAGTCAGATGCTTAACCGACTGAGCCACCCAGGCGCCCCTCACACCACCCTCTTATTTAAAAAAAAAATTCTTTATGTCTTTATTTTATTTTGAGAGAGACCAAGCTGGAGAGAAGCAGAGACAGAGGGAGACACAGAATCTGAAGCAGGCTCCAGGCTCTGAGCTGTCAGCACAGAGCCTGACATAGGACTCGAACGCACAGACTGTGAGATCATGACCTGAGCCGAAGTCAGTCGTCCAACCAACTGAGCCACCCAGGCGCCCCAACACACCACACTCTTAAACTTAGAAAATAGACACAGTGACCGCACGTTATGATTCACTTTTTTTTTATTATGGTAAAATACACATAACATAAAATTTACCGTTTTAACCAATTGTAAGTACATTCACATTGTTGTGCAGCCATTTCCACCCTCCGTCTCCAGAACTTTTTCATCTTCCTAAACGGAAACTCTCTACCCATTAAATAATAATAATCCCTGATTCCCCCACCCCCTAGCGCCTGATAACCACTTCCTGCCTCTGTGACTCTGACTACTCTAAGTGCCTCATTATGGGTGGAATCACAGAGGTTTTTGTCCTTTTATCACTGGATATTCCGGTACAGTGTCCTTAAGGCTCATGCATGTTATAGCATGGGTCAGAATTTCCTTCCATTTTAAGGCTGAATAATGTTCGTTGTATGCATAGACCACATCTTGCTTATCCATTCATTTGTCAGTAGACACTTGGGTTGTTTTTACCTTTTGGTTATTATGAAGAGTGCTACTTTGAGGTATATAGATACCTTTTGGAGACCCTGTTTTAATGCTTTTGGGTATGTACCCAGAAGTGGAATTGCTGGACCATATGGCAATTCTGTTTTCAATTAAGAAAAAAAATTTTTAACATTTATTTAGTTTTAAGAGAGAGAGACAGAAGATGAGTGGGGGAGGGGCAGAGAGAAGGAGACAGAGTCTGACGCAGGCTCCAGGCTCTGAGCTTTCAGATAAGAGCCCGACATGAGGCTCGAACCCGTGAACCACGAGATCATGATCTGAGCTGAAGTCCGATGCCTAACTGATTGAGCCACCCAGGTGCCCTGTGGCCCAAGTCTTTCATCCATTTTGAGTTAACTTTTTATATGGCATAAGGTAAGGGTCTAATGTCATATCTACAGCTTTTTGAACGAGACCAATGGTAGGGTTTTGAGGGGTGGGGCAGTAAATGATTCATCTTTCTAAAACATTCGGTCTCTCACCAATCTTGCTCTTCCCTTCATCTAGCCTCCACGGCAGTAGTCGAAGTGATATTTTAAGAATCTCACACACAAATCAAACCACATTGCTCTCTTGCTTAAAATCTCCAATGGCTTCCTGCTGCACTGAGAATAAAATCCAGATTTCCTGCTGTGCATGACTTGACCCCTGCTGACTTCTCCCTGATGCATCTTCTGTTGCTTCCTCTTGGGCTGACTGCCATTTGGTCACACTTAGTTTCTGATCATTTCTGCAGCTCATTAAGCTCTTTGCTGCCACAGGATCTTTACATATGTTGTTCTTTCTGCCTAGAACAACCAAGCTCCTTATTTGGCTGACTCCTCATTCTTTCCAACCTGGTAGAAATGTCACCTTGTCTTAATCAGCTCAAACTGCCATAATAAAATACCATAGACTGACTGGGTAGCTTAAACAACAGAAGTTTATTTTCTCACAGTTATGAAGGCTAAAAATGGAAGATCAAGGTGTCGACATGGTCAGTTCTGATGAGAGCTCTTTTTATGGCTTCTAGATGGCCACTTTCTTGCTGTGTCCTCACTTGGCAGGAGGTGGGGGCGGGGGAAGGAGAAGGCGAGAGGAGTAAGCGCTCAGGTGTCTCTCTCTTTTTTATTTTTTAATGTTTATTTATTTTTGAGACAGAAAGAGACAGAGCACGAGTGGGGGAGGGACAGAGAGAGGGAGAGGGATCTTTACGGAATCTGAAACAGGCTCCAGGCTCTGAGCTGTCAACACAAAGCCTGATGTGGGGTTCGAACTCACAAACTGCCAGATCATGACCTGAGCCGAAGTCGGAAGCTTAACCGACTGAGCCACCCAGGCGCCCCCAGGTGTCTCTTAGAATTCAGTTCATAGCACACACTCTTAGCGAAGCCACTGTTAACCTTCCAGTCGAAGCCAGATTCCCTCTGCCAACCCCTCTCACACTCCTAGGCATGTCCATACACTATATGCACTTATCTTTCATGAAGAGCCGTAATAGTGGGTAACTGTTCATTAATCAGTGCAGCAATTTGTTTAATGTCTGTCTCCTCCCTGAGACCATGAATTTCAAGAAACTAGACTGTCACCTTCACTCCTGTATTCCTTATTCAGTGCCTGGCACATACCAGATGCTTGATTAATACCTGTTGGAAGAGTGAACAAACCTCAGCCTCTAGTGAGTTCACATTCCTTGACTTTTTCACTAACTCTGGGGCGGGGGTGGGGCAGGGAGGAAGGTAGCTTGCACTGAGGGGCAGTATAGAAAAGTCATTACCACATGTTGGCACTAGACAGCATGCATTAAATACCAGCTCTGCTCCTGACTGGTCATGTGACCGTGACCAAGTCGCTTCATCTCTTGTGCCTCAATTTATGTTCCTGAAGAGATGTCAACACATATTTGGATGATGCAAAGCAATTAGAAGGATAGTAACAGGCTGAGCAGGGGTGAGGTACAGGACTGAAAATGGGCAGGGGATAGATTATCTATAAAGGGAAAATTGAGACCGTTAGGCCCTCTACCCTTGTACCCTGCACGGTCAGGTGACTAAGTCTCTACTCTGCAGGAAGTTAAGGGTTTTTGCCTCAAGAAGTTAAGCTGGAGAAACTCTGAACTTGGGCCCAGCAGACACAGAAAGGATGAGAGTGAGGTACTAAATGGAAAGTGGGGGGATCCACAGACCTCTCCTCCAGCTCTGGTACCATAATCCTGATAGCCAGAAGTATGCTCCCAGGCAGGAGGTTAGAAGATTCTTTTCTCAAGGCCCCAGAGCAGAGACATGTTGACACTGATATTTAGATGTTTCCAGCATAAAAGCTTGGTTTTTGCTTAGTCCCCCTACAGTGAGGCCCACCGACTGACAGGACCCCCACACTGGTGCACACATGCACACATGCACACATGTACACATGTACACTCACACACACACACACAGCTGCCAATTAGTTATTTAGTGCTTTACTCAAAGATCAACCATTAGTCACATATCACTAGATATTTGAAAGTCTCCAGGATAAAAGAGGGAGGCCAAAGTAGACAAATACACAGAACTGTTTGAAGCAAACAGTGCAGTGAGCAGAAGAAAATACAAAACAGAAATTATTAGCATCCTCAGAGAGATAAGAGAAGATATCGTATCCATGAAATAGGATGCTATAAATGCTATATAAAAAATAATAAAAGAAGGAGAAATGACACTGGGAAAATAAAACATGAGAGCCAAAATAAAATAAAAAAGTCAATAGAAAGGTTGAGAGGTAATGAAAAGTAAATTTCCCGGAGGATATACCCAAAAAGACAAAGAGATGGAAAATAGGAAAGATAAGAAAATTAAAGGATCAATCAAGAGGCCCAATAACTGACTGACAGTTTTCTAGGGATTCCAGGGAAAGCAGAAGGGAGTTAATTACCAAAGAAATGAAGTGAGGATATTTCATATTGAAGGACATGAATCTTCAGAATGAGAGGGACCAATACAAATGAAAAACAACCACCCTAAGGCATATCATCACAAAATAATCAGAATGCCAGGGATAAAGAGAGGACCCTAAAAGCTTTGAAGGTGGGGAGAACAGATTATATACACATCATCAGGAATCAGAATGGTTTCAGATACCTCAGTGGCAGCACTGGAAGCTAGAAGATGAGGGAGCCATGCCTTCATAATTCTTCTGGGAAATTCCATATATAGTCAAATCAGAAGTGAGGATAGAATAAAGACATTCTCAGACATGTATAAATGGGTATTAAAAGGTGTAAAATTTTACTTCCTATGTGTCCTTTCTTGGGAAGTGACTAGAGGAGGTGTTTTACCAAAACGAGGGCATACAAAATCCGATATAGAAAAGACTTGCAAACCAGGAAGCGGGTTCTTCAACACAGGAGGAGAGCTATGCAGCTGGCCTAGAAAGCAACTAGTCCCAAATTAAAAGGGAGGAGGAAGACTCCACGAGGTGAGTCACTACGAAAACAAAAGGAACTGATAGATTATGTGACTGTATAGGAAAAGCATTTTACAAGTCTGCTGGAATGCTTGAGGAGATTTCACAATATGTACATAGAACTAAGCAAATGAGGAAAAAATAGGCAACTATCAACTCCAGGAAAACAAAAAATAGGTACAGAAAATAAATTTAATTACAGTATACCATTTGGTTCAGTGGTGGGCAATATCTATAAAGTCATACGAATATAAACCCTAAAAAAGAGATATTAAAGCCTAGATTTTAACTAAAAATTTAGACGCTGTGATAAAACTATATTGAAAGGATGGAGAGAGGAAGTGGAGCTGGGTAATGTAAGAGAATTAATACTCATCTACTGTATTAGGGGTTATGGAGGGCATTACTAGTATTCACTAATACCTGTTTTTTCTTGCTTCTGGGCACTGTACTTCTCAACCCCTTGTAGTTGGGTGGGGCCCCATGACTGGTTCCAGTCAGCCACCTCCAGCTGTCTCTTTTTTTCCGTGTTGATCAAAGAGGCCTTGGGTTAAGATGGCAGAGCCACAAGACTGAAACGGTCTGGGATTGGTTCATGGAATAGCTGTCCTGGAGACACTGCATGGACTCTGAAAGGATGAGAAATAAACTTTTATTGTGTGAAGCCACTGAAATTTCAGGATTATTTGTTGCTGCTGTGTAGCCTGATTTAACTGATACAAACTTCAACATGTGCTGTCTACAACTGATAAATTAAGAAATAGCCATCTAGGCATATTATTTAGAGTTATGGAGATAATCACTAGAAGAATAATTAAAAATATTAAAAGTGATTGCCTCTAGGGAGCAGGAAAGAGGAGTTAGGAACCTGGTTTTCTTTTTTATGTTTTTATTTATTTTTTAGAGAGAGAGAGACAGTGTGAGCAGGGGAGGGCCAGAGAGAGAGGGAGACACAGGATCCGAAGACAGGCTCCAGGCTCTGAGCTAGCTGTCAGCACAGAGCCCAATGTGGGGCTCAAACCCACGAACCGTGAGATCATGACCTGAGCTGAAGTCAGACGCTTAACCAACTGAGCCACCCAGGCAGCCTGGAACCTGTTTTTATTATAGTACTATGTGACTTTTTTTACACAAAGTAATTTGTAATTGCATTACACTGGCAAAAGAAAATTTTATAAAAATCTGTGTGTGTGTGTGTGTGTGTGTGTGTGTTTGTGTGTGTTGAAAGGATTCCCACCCACCATTACTGCGGCTTTCCTTAGCAGGAAGGGCACGCTAGACTGGGCATCTGAGGAACACCAGGTCTGGCTGGACATGGAAGGCACTGTGGGAAAGGAGTCTGCCCCATTGGAATGCCAGTCTGAGGGGTCTGATTTTCATCCAAATGGCAGTGGAGAGCCATGGAAGGGTCGTAAGCCATAGAGTATTCTAGGCAAATCTACTTTTGTAGTGAGCGTCATGACTTACCTGGATGAAGAATTGTGGGGGAGAGAGGGGGCTGCATGGTCTCCGTGAGAGCCAGTGGACTAAGACCCATATGCAACAAATGTCTATCAAGGGCCTGACATTTGCCAGGTGCATTGGTGTGCCCAGCCACACAGCAGGGAACAAAATGGACAAACTGCCCTGCCTTCGGGGAGATTACATGGGCGAGAGAGAGGCAAATGGAGAGAAAAGAAGTGTGTCAGGTGGTGGCTCATGCCATATAGAAAAATGAAGCAGCTTCAGAGACAGACAGATGGTGGGGGGAGGGGTACTTTAGACAGGGCGGCCAGGCGTGGCCTCTCGTGGAGGTGACATTTGAATAGAGCCCCGAATTAAGGGAAGGAACAAGCCATGCAAAATGTGGGGTTCCAGGCAGAAGGAAGAGCAGTCCAGAGGACCTAAGGCGAGAATGGGCTTGATGTGTCCCAAGGAACTGCAGAGAGGCTGATGGGGTGGGGACGGGGCACGTCCATCAAGGGGAAAGTTCTGGAGGCCGAAGGCCTGAGAGGTAGTAGGAACCAGTTCATGGAATATGGGGAGAACCCCGGGGAACTACTGGGGGGTTGAGTGGCGTGATTTGTCCAAGGAGGCCAATAGGGCCAGGCTTGGCAGTCGGTTAGTTGAGGAGGAGGTGCGGGCGCTTGTTAGGACGGAGCCTCTGGGGCTCTGCCCAGCCGTCAGTGCGGTGCCGCTCAGCCCTGCCTGGACCAGCTACAGCAGCTTCATCACCCACTTCCCAGCATCCCAGCCCCCTCTGGGAATTGAAGGATCTTCACAAATCAAAATAGCAGGCAAAGAACAGCCGCTAATTGTTCTGCGTAAAAGAAGCGAAATTAGACGAGTCAGCTGTGGGGTTGAGACCGCCTCCCACACAGCTGTGATCCCGCACCCCACTGAAGACAGACTTCCCGAGACTTGCAGTTCTGCTGTCTCTGAGCAAAACTTTCTGCTTCTCCAGCCCCAGGGCAAAAAACAGCTATTTGGGGAGGGAGGGAGACAGATGCTGGCCCTGGAGGACAATGAGAGAGTCCGTTTTTTTTTTTTTTAACTGAAAAACATCAATCCCTTCATGAAGGAAGAGATTTCGCTGATAGGAGTTCATTCAGTCATTCGAAACACATTGAGGCACTCAGTGTGCATTCATCTGCTCTCACGGGTTCCACTGCAGCCTCCTGGGTGCCCAGGGCCGGGTGTGGTAGCAGGGGGCTGCTAGGGGGTGGAGGCAGCCAGTGTGGCTCCACCTTTGGGGCAGAATGAAAAGAGAGCACTGCTCTTGAGAGTCAGGAGGTCTAAGTTCTGTCCTGGGCTCTGACACTGGCTGTGTGACCTGGGGTGAGCCAGGTCCCCTCCCTGGGCTTCAGTTTCCCAGTCTTTTCTCAATAGGGGATTTTGGCCATATGGTGTTTCTCAAACTTTAGAGCCCATAAGAATCACGTGCAGGTGGTGCTTGGTAAAGAACAAGATTTCTGGGGCGCCTGGCTAGCTCAAGTGGTAGAGCATGTAATGTGACTCTTGATCTCAGGGTTGTGAGTTCAAACCCCATGTTGGGCCTAGAGCTTACTTTAATAAATAAATAAAAAAGATAAAGATTCCTAGGCCCGATTGCCATAGATTAAGACTTAGTAGGTCTGGGGGGAGGGCGGGGTCCAAGTGTGCATTTCTAGGAATTCTGAAGGGAGTCCTTGGATCACACTTGCATAAAGTCACTTTCCCTCAATCTTGCAGGACTCCTCCTGCTCTGAAATTTGAGGAGTTGCTCGTGCAACCCTTCTCTGGGTTTCTCAGATCACTCTAGGCACGTGAAAGAGACCTGAGTGTTTCTGGGCTGATCATACTGCCCTGGGACGGTATTTCGGTGTCTGCAGCCCCCTCCAGGCTGTCCAGTGCCCAGCACAGGCCCTGGTACCAAGGGGGCCACGATGGAAACGTAGGCCAAGCAAGCGGCCAGCTGCGGTGTAGGCAGCTGCACAGCAGTGTAGATCGGGGAGGGATGTTTCAGGTGCAGGAGGGCTTAGTTGCAGACATCTGGCTTGGACACGGACGCTCATGTCCTGGGTTGGATGGATGGGTGAGTCCAGCTGCATGGGGATAAGAAGGTCTGGAAGGGACCACAGGAAGGCATGGGAGCCCTCGTCCACTACAGAGGGCGCCCCAGCAGGTCCAAGGCCCCAGCCAGTCTGCTATGCAGAGTCCCTCCCTCAGAACTGGCCAGTCATATTTCCAGAAGGTCAGTGGAAGAAGCCAGAGTCAGGTCACTCTGGTCTAGTGCCCAGCTTCACTGTCCATATATGAAGAACAAGAACTATCATATACTGAGCACGTGCATGCTTTGGGCTCAGGGGTAACTGCTGTATGATCTATGAGCTCTGTGAGGTTGGCAAAAGCGTTGCGCACCTTTTTACAGTTACAGACTCTGAGGCTTAGAGAGTTCAAGTTACTAGCCCAGAGTCCCTCTGTTAATAACTAGTAGAAGCAGGGTTAGAACCTAGACCTGTTTTCCTCTGGAGCCCAGTTTTGTTTTTAACCATGTTGCTTAGTACCCCTCAGATGACAAAGAATTTTTTCCCTAAAATACCTTCTGCCAGAGTCACCCATAGCCAGAGAAATCCTTTTGCATCTGTCAAGGTGAGAAGGAGTGATGCCGAGTCAGGGTGTCCAGGGTTCTAGTCCCACCCCTGCTGCTGACCTTCTGTGTGACTTTGGGCAAATTATTTCCCCTCTCTGAGTCTCATGTGAAACTGAAATCTGTGAAATGGGAACAATTACACACGCACTTCCTTTTAAGGTACACAAAGATGAAGACAGCCACCAACATCTACATCTTCAACCTGGCCCTGGCAGACGCACTGGCCACCAGCACCCTGCCCTTCCAGAGTGCCAAGTACCTGATGCAGACGTGGCCCTTTGGAGAACTGCTCTGCAAGGTTGTGCTCTCCATTGACTACTACAACATGTTCACCAGCATCTTCACACTCACCATGATGAGTGTTGACCGCTATATTGCCGTCTGCCACCCTGTCAAGGCCCTGGACTTCCGTACACCCGCCAAGGCCAAGCTGATCAACATCTGCATCTGGGTCCTGGCCTCAGGTGTTGGTGTACCCATCATGGTCATGGCCGTGACCCGCCCCCGGGGTGAGTGAGGAAGCTTTGGTACAGCCACTGACCATAGGAGGCAGCATGGGGGCCCCGGTGGGTATGCAGGCTACTTACTAGAGTGGATTTGGTGGCTCCATACCAGTAGAGGTGTGGACTGCTGATCGGAGTGTGGACGGTCGCAAGAGTGTGGGGAGTCAGCCAACTGGACATGAATGGTTGACTGTTGAATGAATGGATGACTGGTCAGCGGTCAGATGGGTTGCTGGTCAATGGAAATTTATGAATGGGATGGTGGAGGGTGGATCTATGGGGATGTAGCAGTTGGCCAGAAGTGTGTGGATGACTGACTTAAAGGGAGATGGATGGCCAGTGGGGTGAGGGTGTCACTGACCAGGAAGCAGTGGAGGCCATAAGATCTACAGTTTCATCCCATATGCCCTTCCACCCCAGTTTGAAAACCACCGGCCCAGATGACCAAGGCAAGCCCTAGAGAATGGCCTCTAGAGAATGACAAGTACATTTCCTCAGAGTAAAAATGATAACTAGTTAAGTAACTACTTGTATCAGTCAGGGTAGCAGCTGTAATAAGCAGTCTCCAAAGCTCAGTGCTTAACAGTCTAGTTTGTTTCTCACTCACATCACAGTCTAATGTGAATCAGAGGAGGAGGAGCTCTATTCCACAGTTCCAGGAACCCGGACTCCAAATGTGGTTTTGGAATCCTCCACTGCTGGCATTTGGCCAGCAGATGAATATGGAAAAGGAGTGGTGAGACAGTATGGCCAACTTTTAGATGTTATAGCCCATCTCCTAGTGATACCTGGTTATGCGGCTCCTGCTTGACATAAGGAAGTGGGACAGGAAGTAGTTTTAACCATGTTAAAGACATCGATCATCAGGGCGCCTGGGTGGCTCAGTTGGTTGAGCATCCGGCTTCGGCTCAAGTCATGATCTCGTGGTTCATGGGTTCGAGCCCCACGTCAGGCTCTGTGCTGACAGATAGCCAGGAGCCTCTGTCTCCCTCTCTCTCTGACCCTCCCGTGCTCAAGCTGTCTCTCTGTCTCAAAATAAGTAAAACATTAAAAAAAAATTTTTTTTAAAGACATTGGTCACGAGCCTATCTGAGCTACCCTGATCATGAAGTGTGTGTAAAATACTTGGGACAAGGCAGGGACCCCTACCTTTGACTAGTATGAGCATCCAGGATCAAAGAGGTCAGGTGGCTTACATAGGGTCGCACGGCTAGGGATTTGATGGAACTTGGCCCACCACCCAAGGCTCCTGCCCTCGTATCTGTTGCTCCCATTGCCCCTTGAGTTGGATGTTTGCAGAGGGTCGGTGCTGTAGGTGGAAGAGGCAAAGACTTGGTGGGAGGCCTTCTGACCACCCTTAACCCTCACATATAGCTTCTCTGTAATTGGCCTTGACTCAGCAGCTGGGCCCCATTCCTCACTGTCAGCCTTCAGTTTATGGGCCATTAACTGCAGCCCTGCTGCGGGCCAGACCAGATGGGCCTCTTCTCTCCACACTCCATCCCCTGCTCACCCTCCCCACTTAGCACTTGGTTCTATATGCAACTTGCCGTGTGACCCTGGACAGTGCCGTTCCTCTCTGAGCCTTGTTCTGCCATCTGCACAATGAAGTCCTTGGACTCAGCCATCCCTGGGGGTCCTGCCATCCTGTTGTCCGGTGGACCCCCTCTATGGATCCCCAGTACCCTTTCTACAGCCCTCAAGATCCAAGTCCACAGCATGGCTCCTCAAATCCAAGTTCCATGAGATCCTGGGAGTTCCTCAGGACAGTCTCAGGCCTGTTTCTGAATCCAGAACATCCACAAAGGTGCTCACCCAACCCACACCCACACTCCAGGAACAGAGCACCCGTTCCACCCTGGGTCCACCTCCGGACAGATCTGGCAGTCAGATAGCTCTTCTTGCCATTAAGCGGAGATCTGCCTCCCTGGCCCTAGTCCTGACTTCTGGACTCCTATATGCATCTGCCCCTCTGCCCCGCCACTGCACCAAGAGCTTGAACTGCCTTGTACTAAATGTCCCACATGCCTTAGTCTATTGAATCCTTGCAACAACCCTGTGAGGTTTAAGTAGTGTTATTAGTCCAACTTTATGGAGGCTGAATAATTTGCCCAGGTTCACACCACACATTTAATAAGTCCCGAGTTCTGCTCTTAACTCATGCTCTCTAGATCAGTCTTAGCAGTATTGTCCCCATTGCAGCTAGTCTGGAAATGATTAGGGTGTTCTGGGTTCTCACAATGACTGACGTTTGGTGGATTTGGACTAAACTATATCATTATTGCTGGCCATGGATGTAGAGGTTTCAGAAAGGACTGGAAGAAAATACAGAAAGGAGACCTCCTAGATTAGGGCCAATCCCGCTGGGGTCTTTAAGGATGAGTAGGAGTTCACCAAGTACAGAAGTGTAGGAGGACATTCGAGGCAGAAGAATTACCTTGCGCAAAGGCCAGGAGGCGGGGTGGGACCGGACCAAGCCAAGAAGGGCAGCGAGCAGGCAGGGTGCGCTTCGGCTCACGCACCCCTCACCTGCTGTATGTCTCTCCTTGTTTCCCCGGCAGACGGGGCAGTGGTGTGCATGCTCCAGTTCCCCAGCCCCAGCTGGTATTGGGATACGGTGACCAAGATCTGCGTGTTCCTCTTCGCCTTCGTCCTTCCCATCCTCATCATCACCGTGTGCTACGGCCTGATGCTGCTGCGCCTGCGCAGCGTGCGCTTGCTGTCGGGCTCCAAGGAGAAGGACCGAAGCCTGCGGCGCATCACGCGCATGGTGCTCGTGGTGGTGGGCGCCTTCGTGGTGTGCTGGGCGCCCATCCACATCTTCGTCATCGTCTGGACGCTGGTGGATATCGACCGCCGCGACCCGCTCGTGGTGGCCGCGCTGCACCTGTGCATCGCGCTCGGCTACGCCAACAGCAGCCTCAACCCCGTGCTCTACGCCTTCCTCGACGAGAACTTCAAGCGCTGCTTCCGCCAGCTCTGCCGCACGCCCTGCGGCCGCCCGGAGCCGAGCAGCTTCAGCCGCGCCCGCGAAACCACGGCCCGCGAACGGGTCACCGCCTGCACCCCGTCCGACGGCCCCGGAGGGGGAGCGGCCGCCTGACCGCACCGGCCCGCCCCGCCATGCGTCCTCCCCCTTCCGGGGGCGCCCTGGCCGACTCCCCGGGCTCTCAGGGGGAGGGGCCGCGACGCGGAGTGGGACCGAACGGGGCCCCAGTTTTTGAGAAGGGGGCGGGGAGGGGCGGAGTGGGGGCGGGGCCGAGGGCGGGGCGGATCTCTGGGCTGGGGCGGGACGCAGGGCAGGCAGCTGAGGCGGTGCCTCTGGGCTGGGGGCGGGGCCGGCGGCTACGTGGTGGGTGCGAAGAGCTAGGGACTATGGAGGAGCAGAGCCTGTGGCTCTAGGACTCGGAGACTTACACGGGGCCTCTGCGGTGGGTCAGCTTCCGGTTCTGGCCAGAGTAGGCTTGCTGGCCTGGGACCTAAGAACTGGGTCCAGGACCCAGGGAGCAGTGGTGGAGATGGAGGCTTGAAAAAGGGGCTGCAAGAGTGGGTCTCTGTGTGGTGGGGCCGGGCCTCTTCTGAGGGTGACAGGGACGGACAGGACAGTGAGGCGACCTGCAGCTCAGGATTGGGCCATGAGGTAGGCCAGGGCCTGTGTGCACGGGATGGGTGCCTTGGCCTCGGGGTAGAGCCCCAGCCCTTATACTAGCAAGAGGCGGGACTTGCGTAGGTCAAGGTCCAGCTGGACTTTCTTTATAAATAAAGAGAAAATAAAAGAGGGAGGGAGAGAGACTATACCTTTTCTGTCCTTGACACCAGCCATTTTCTTGGAATGGCTTCAGCATCGACGTAGTGTCCCCAGCACTTTGTGCCAGTGGGCCTTGGGACATGACAGTGGAGCAGGGCTAGCGGCTTCAGGCTAGGAGCAGGACAGGGCCTCAGTTGTCGTAGCGTCAGTCCCCAGCCCTGAGTTCTGTGGGGCTACGAAGGAGAAGGGAGGTCCTGCAGCTCCAGAAGCAGAGCTGCAAGTCGGCCTCTGTGTCAGAGGTGGTGGGCCGGCTGAGGCAGAGGCGAGGCTGGGGAACTAACGCTTTGACATTAGGTCCTCAAGCCCGAGGATGCTTCGTGGGGGTCCCAGGGGCCTGACTCCTCTGCCCAGGTCCCGGAGGACAGAGGACCGTGCTAGTTAGAGCTCCATGGATGGTAAGTGGCACCCAGGACTGGTGGGGGCATCTGAAGCCCCAGTGTGGATTTTCCCCCTCCCGGTCTTGGGTCTCTGGAAAGGACCTCCGGGAAATCCTCTCCCTTCTCCCAGCTCCTGGCTGAGCCCAATGTGTCCAATGTTTCCAATGCGTGTGTGCTCCCCAGGTCCCCCACTTACCCAAGCTGCCCCCTTCAAGCTGCTGAGGACAGGTCTTCCCCGAGCAAGGCATGGAGGTTTTTCTCTTCCTGTGTTTGGCATTTTATTCAGCATTCCCAGAGTTTTGCTTTCCTGAGTATAGGGGTCTGTCATCGTTCCCTGAGCCTCCCCCGTACTTCCATCTCCTCTCCCCCCACAGGCCCCCCCCCCCACCGCCCCGACTCCCTATTGAAGCAGTGAGCTGACATCCTTGTAGAAACAAATTAACTTTCTTCCCTTTTTGGATCAGATGGAGAGAAATTGACGTCTTTGTCTCAAACCACCAAAAGAGAAAAAAAAAAAAGAAGGAAACAAGATCCCTCTTTTCTCTTTCTCTTTGACAGTCATTTCCTTGGAACAAAAGCTTTTCCCTTGTCTGACTGTCACTTCAGCAGGGACTGAACTGACATTCAGGAGGCTGGGGGTGTAGGCACCAGGATGAGGTATGGGCACAGTAGGGAATAGGGAGGCCCTTAGTTGACAAAGCCCAGCCCCCTTCTCAGGGTGAGGCCCCAGAAGCTCCAGACCTGGGAAATTTCTTCCTCCAGCAAATGGCTCCAGTAGCACTTGGGAAGATGTAGGGCAGTGCCCAGTGACTTAGAGACTTCTGTGTCTGAACGGGGGTGTGTGTGTCCACAAGGCGCGGGGCCCTCCTGGGCACTACTCCTCCAGCTAATGCCTCGGAGAGGTGTCAGAGAGAGGGGATAATTTAGGAACTGGGGGACACTTCTGAAGAAGGTGACATTGGCCAGGGCTGTTGATTGTCTCTGCAAGGACTGTGTCCCCTCCCACTGTGTCTCAAGGCCGCTCTGGGTCTGCTCACTGCCGTTTCCTGTGGCTGTCACAGATCTGGCTGCATTTTACTACTTCTCATATGTCAATTTGTCCAAATTTGTCCTGGGCTCAGCAGAGGCTGGGTCCAGACCACGTGCACCTAAGGAAAAGCAAACTTGTACAGAAATCGACATCATGCCAGGCTGTGCACACTGGGCCCTGGGACTTGGAAGTAAGTCAGATGCAGCCCCGCCCTCAGAAGGTTCAAGCCCGTGCCGGGAGACAAGGCACAAACAGATCATTGCTTCTCAGTGTGATGCACGCAGTGGCTGGAAGCCCCAGGGAGGGTGTCCTAGGGAAGTGCTTTTTCTAGCTTTATACTAAACACACATTCATGACAATTCTAGAAGAGGTAACACAGAGTCAAAGGATCTTAAAGGAGGAGTAGGAGTTGGCTACCAAGAAGAGGGAATAGCTAGCTGTGCAAAAGCATGGAAGTGTCCAGGTGCTTGGCAAACCTGAGCAAAGCTATGTGCATTTGAAGCATGGGGCTTAACCGAGCACTTCCGAGTGCCAGGCTCTGAGCCAAGCGCTTTATGCACATCTGATCCTCACGAGAGCCCAGTGGAAGTAGTATTACCCTTATTTTACACAAGAGGCTCAGAGAGGTCAATGCACTCACCCCTCCGTCACAGAGCCTGTTGGTGGCAGAACTCAGGTCAGTAGGACTCCAGGGTCCAAGTTTCTGGTGAACTCCAGGCATCCTTGGAATAGAAGAGCTTTAATTGCTAAAACCCTGGGATGAAGATTTTTGAGGACTTAAAACCAAATGGAAAAATCTGAAGGAAAAGGGCAATTTTCCATGAACTTTTGTTCCTCCTGCAGCTCTCCAAATCTTCACATTTCAAAATGCACTGTGCACGATGCATTTTAAAGCTCCAAATTGACAGTGTAATTCTAGATCATCACAGGGCTCTCAAAAGTGAAGCAGGCCTGATTTCCCCCAAGGTTCCCATTCCTCTCTCTTCAGGCGGTGGAGGCAAGTTTTTGCTTCTGGTTTCAAAATGTCCTACGATTTCGTATCTTTTCTTGTGGTAATAGAAGTAGTGGTGAAAGCTGGAGTCAGAATTTGGCTTTCCCTCTCTCTGCCTCAGTTTCCTCCTCTGCAGAATGGACTTCCCTCACAAGGTGGTTGTGAGGATTTAATGAGTTAATGTATAGATAGGGTCGAGAACACAGGTAAGCTCTTAGCACGTGGTAAGTAGCTGTTATTACTTAAGACGGGAGCCACAGCACAAGGTCGGAGCTGGAGACCCAGAGCGGGAGGTAGATGAGCTTTCAGGGACAGCAAGGAGGAGAGAAGAGACGGGGCACCCACCCTGGGGATCCCCCTGCTTTCTAGGCTCAGGAGCCACAGCGGAGAGTGAGAAGCTCCCGGAGAAGCAGGAGGAGGACGGGGAGAATGTGTTGCCGTGGCAACTGGAGGAGGAGGGCGTTCCTGGGGGGGAGGGAATGATGGATAATGTCAGGTGTCATAGAAGAGAGGTTGGAGGTAGGGAGGGCAGGAGGGTGATGGGAATAAACCAGAGCCTTCAAGTTGTTTCCTACGTGGCTTGGGAAGACCTAAATCTGGATTCAAAGCTCTGAAGCCAACTGGCTGTGTGACCTAGGCAAGAGTTTGCCCTCTCTGAGCTTCTGTTTTCTCTTAGCTCTAAGACAAGGGAATGGGCAAGTCTCTAATACGATGTTCAGTCTCTAAATAAGAGTCCTGGTTTTGCTGGATTCTTGGCCACTTACTAGCAGTCTGACCTTGGGCAGGTCATTTCACTTCCAAGAGCCCCATCTGAAGACTAGGGATGTGGCGAGGGAGGTGTCTGCCAAAGTGCGTGGCACATAGTAGGCCCTCAAGACAGAATTATTCTGTGACAATAGGGGGGAGCCAGAGGCAGCTGTCTAAGGTTTGCTTAGCTTGGAATGTGAAATGCTCCTCAAGGTGGAGGAAGCCACCAGGGTCCCGAGAGGACTTGGAGGAGCCACAGTCCAGACTAAACCCCCACCAGGCCTCTGCCCAAAGACCAGCCTCTCTCTTTCCAGCGGTGGATCCTTAGCCTGGCCTCTGGGACCTACTGTAGATCCAGGCTGGGAACCAGCTCAGAGGCTCCAGCCCCCTAGGAAGTGACCCCACCCCCATCTCCACCTCCAGAACATGGTCCCAGCACTCACACAAAGCACTACGCACAACTTTCCCTTGTCATTTATTCATTCATCATTATTTATTCCTGTATTTCATTCCTGAGCACTGAGCACATCGTGCTGGCGGCTCCAGGGAGTGGGGGAAGGGGGTCAGGCCTGGTCCTGACCCCATCTCCGAGCTTGCAGAGGTTGGGGGGCCGGAGGAGACTGGGGACTAGCACAGCCCGCTGTGGGGTTCTGGCGGCAGGCAGCTTAGGGGTTGGAAATGGGGCCCAGATGGGCTGGTGAGAGCCTTCGTTTATCCTGACGTGTAGTAGAGCGCTAGCTGGGTGCCCGCGGTTCCGGCCCCATCGGCAGTGCCTGCCACGCACCCCCCACTGCTGCAGACTGCTCTCCCGCCCGCCTCCGGAGAGGCTGGTGTGGCAAGAATAGTGTGCGGTCCACAGCCCCCACCTCTCTTCCAAGCACTTTACATGGATAATTTATTTAATCTTCATAGCACGACTATGAGGTAGGCACTGTTATTACCTGTACTTTCCAGATGAAGAAACTGAGGCTGGTGAGGGGAATGGCCTGCCCAAGGCCACATGGCTTGCCCATGGCTGCTTCAGCTAGGATCTCATCTTAGATTGGTCAAGTTCACTTCCTCTGCTTTCCCCCTCCTTCCTCCCATGAGGAAACTGATTACGCAGAGGGCACCAGAGAGACCACGTCCAGCTCCTGGTTGATGTCCAGCTCGTCGTCGCGGACCGAGCCTTCTCGGTGCTGGGTTCTGTGTCTCATCACCTGGGCAGCAGAGGTGCGTGCCTGCCTCCCCAGAAACTGCCGCAACCTTGGCAGGTCCCTCTGTCCATCCGTTCCATCCCTGCCTTGGAAGGCGTGCTCGTTCTATAATTTTTCAGCTGCCTGCTATGACTTTGCTGTATGACCTTGGGCAAGTCACTTCACCCCCGGAGCCCCTTTCCTCGGTGGTGGAGGACAACACAAGAAGTTGTGAAGATTTACGGGGAGGCTTGGCCTGTCTGGTTCGGTCCCACGTGTGTTTCTTGCAGCCGGCTCCCAGTATTCTCCTGAGCGGATGAATAAAGTGCCTGGTGCATAGCAAATGCTCAAAAAGCGGAGCTTTTAATGTGATCTAATGTTTTACATTACACCTGCTCTGACCCACATCTCTGAATGCCGTAGGTGGGTCAGGAGCAGAGGACCTTCCCTTTTAACCATCTCCTTGAGCTTCAGAAGATGGGACAGCATGCGTTGGAGAGGCAATTTTCAAGAGGACGTCTTCTCCCCCAAGTACTTTAGACATAGCTGTTCCCTTTTCTCTTCACCAAGACTGCCCTCCCCGGCACCTGAGAGGGAGGCACAGTCTGGGAGGAAAGAAAGAGCCCTGGGTGGCACTGGCCTGGGCCTTCCTGGCCAGAACATTTGAATCATGGGAATAGAACCCCTTGGCAGGTGTCTATGCAGGTAACATCCACCTGATGCGGCTCATCTTCTAGAATCTCCTCCTGGAATAAGTCCCAAGCCAGGACACAGGGAATGTGGGTTTGACTCTGTCCTCCACTTCCTTGCTGTGTGAATTTGGGAAGGTCTCCGTCCCTCTCTGGGCCTCTGCACAATGGAGGGACAGAGGTAGGAGTTGATGGGTTCTGAGGGCTCTGACATCCTGGGAGAGGACAGAGACCTTTCCCAAAAAACCACTGGGCGTTTGTCCAGAGGCAGAGGGGAGGATGCCTGGGGGTCTGGTGTTCATAATTGGAGCTGCCCTGCTTTGGGGACGAGGGAGGCAGGCGTGTCAAAACGAAGCTTGACTCACTCCTGGCTTTTTGCCTATCCCGGGTCCTATCGTGGTACCAAGGACCAACCTTCTGTTTTCCCAATAAAGAAAAGCCCTATTCTCAGTGTCTCTGGCTGTTTTTTGTTTTGTTTTGTTTTGTTTTTGCTTACCTTCTGTGGTCTGCTCATGGGGGGGGGGTCTAGCCTGGGAGGGGGGTGACCCAGACCTGGTTTCTCACAGAGTGGATAGCGCATCAGAGGGAGATGCAATACTGTCCTTAAGACAGTAAGTGGGGCGCCTCACTGTCTCAGTCAATAGAGCACGCAACTCTTGTTCTCAGGGCCGTAAGTTCGAGCCACGGGTTGGGTGTAGAGGTTACTTAAAAATAATCATAAATCTTTTTTTATTTAAATTTTTTCTAAAATTTTTAAAATTTATTTTTGAAATAGAGAGCATGAGCAGGGGAGGGTCAGAGAGAGAGGGAGACACAGAATCCAAAACAGTCTCCAGGCTTTGAGCTAGCTGTCAGCACAGACTCCGATGTGGGGCTTGAACCCACAAACTGTGAGATCATGACTTGAGCCGAAGCGGGCACTCAGCCGACTGAGCCACCCAGGTGCCCCCAAAATAATCATAAATCTTAAAAAATCTTAAAATAAATGAACCCCATCTGATGGGAGACATATACAGGGCAGCTGTGGCTACTTCCTAGAGCATGCCCCAAATCAGAGCTGGCTCCCAAAGTCCTCTCTCCTCCCGCCCTCCAAATTGGCTCCTCCTTCTTCTCTGTGACTCACCCCCTAATCTAAGTCCTTTGTCCTCTGGAGCCCTTCCCACCCCACGTGCCTCTCAGGGTTCCCACTAGCTCCGTCTCCTTTCCCTTCCACCCTACTCCCATGTCTGTTCCATTCTCTTGTCCTGCTGGCCTTTCTTTTGGCCACAGAAGCCCCAAACCTCCTCTGGGTGCATTCATAGCATCCCTGGGGATGGGGTTTGATGCCCCAGGAGACATCTATCTCCTCAACGTTCCCCTTCTCAAATGGTTGCTAATTCCTGATCCAGTATCTGCTCCCCACCAGGTGTGATCAGGTCCTTAAGACGGTGCCAGGGCCTGGAGCTCCCACTTCCCCTGCTGAGGAACCTCCCGTCAGAGACCCATGGCCTCAGCTGCGGCTGCCCACCCTGGGCCTGCTGTGTCAAGGTGATGAGCACCAATGCAGGTGGGCTGCCTTGATCCAGACTAGGAGCTCACCCCGCCCCTCAGCTGCAGGCTGTTTGGGCAGAGGCACGGGCAGGGCTGACGACTGCCCAGCATGGGGAGGGGGCTCACAGAGAGGGGCTCAGGTGAGGAAGACTTCACGGAGGTCTGGCACCTCTGCCCAGAGCTAACTCCCACTGAGGCCTGGAAGAACAGCTCTGAAGGGGGGGTGGGGGGGTGGTGTGTGTGTGTGTGTGTCAGAGAGAGAGAAAGAGATTGTACAGCATGTGTGAGAGCACCTCAGTGTTTATGTAAGTGTGCACGATAGAGATTTTTAAAAAATGTTTATTTATTTTTGAGAGAGAGACAGAGCACGAGCAGGGGAGGGGCAGAGAGGGAGACACAGAATTCAAAGGAGGCGCCAGGCTCCGAGCTGTCAGCACAGAGCCTGACGCGGGGCTTGAATTCATGAACCTGGAGCTCATGACCTGAGCCAAAGCCAAACACTTAACCGACTGAGCCATCCAGGCGCCCCAGCACAAGGTGGAGGTTTTTATTCACCTTTGTGTCTGGGCGAAGAGAAGCACCTCTGCAAGACCACTCTGGACATCACTTTCTCTTTTGTAAAATAGCGTAATTATTATAGCTAACGTGCCAGGACTCTCCTGAAGACCCAGTGAGACAACAGTTGTATGTGGCAAGCAGGGCACAGAATTACTGATGGGGAAGCTCTGCCTGCCTTTAACCTTCAATAACTCCCAGTTGCCTGAAAAATCCAGATGACCTCTCATGCCCCTTTCCAATGAGGGATTCTAGGAATCAAGGTTCAGTCTTGCCTGCCTGCAACCTCAGGCCGCCTCAGAGGGAGATGAGGATGCACTTCAGGAAAAGAACAGCCGAGGCCCATCCCAAGGGCAGGCAGTTGTGAGAAAAGTGCAGCAAGCAGGGCAGACTACTGTCATGTGCCAGCTTCATCACCCTTCCAGGTCAGCTCACTTCCCTCTGCTTCCAGGAAGCCTTCTCTGATTGCTCTGTACTGATTCTTTAAACCTCCCACAGCTGCTATCAGGGCACAGTCATGCGGGGCGCTGGCCCGCATTTCCAGACATAAGCAAACCCTGCCAGTCCCCAAGGGGAAAGAAGCAGCCCATGAAAAGGAGTACAGGTGGGTTTTTCCCAATGGTTATGGTAATTACAGAAGGCTTATTATAAAAACTGAGAAACCTGATAAGAAAAAGAAGAGGTAAAAACGTCACCCATGGGTCCCCATCCTATTAATGTAGGAGTGTTCTTTCCCCTTCCATAGCCGGGGAAACCCCAGCGGCTCGCAGGTGACCCCAGAGCCCTTGTCGATGGGGTGTATGTACACTGTGTGGCACTGTGTGCCTTGCTGCAGGATTCACTAGATGTCCCGGGGGGTCCATTCACACAACACAGCCACATGCAAATAGATCCACAGACCTGGGGGCCACACATACACACCTGACTGTGCACCAACATCCTCCTTATACACACACTCCTCACCGTTGGGTACGTTCTCTTCTCTCACACAGACTCACTCCTGGCACTCATATACATATTGCTCACATACATGTGCACGTGTGTTCGGACCACAGGCATGCACACACACTTTTTTGTACACACACCTCCCACCGGGCACACACTCATTTGTACATCTATATTCCGACAGGTGAAGACAGCCAGCTTGTCCGGAAAGGCCAAGGAAAGGCAGCAGGACAAGCTCATTTTACAACTCATTTCACAGACACTGCTGCCACCTACTGGCCAATCCTGCAATCAGCACCCTTATTTAGTTTACCCTTAACCATCACTGACCACCAATCACTGAAAATCTTTACTGAGCGGAGGAGACCCAGCTCCAATCCCACCCCCAGCGGAGAAGTGCCCAGAGGTGGGTGGGGCCCTGGAGAAATAGTTCGTCCTCCCAGGAAGCTTCCCCTGCCCTGAGTTATTGCTTCCAATTCATCCATTCAACTAATATTTATGTACAGTGTGCAGGCTCTGTGCTTAGACTGGGGATGAGCAGTGAACAAGCAGAGGAAAGTCTTGTCTCTGGGCTCCTCGCCTGCTGTCCCACCCCCCCAGGGGTTCCCTGGGACCCCTCTGAACTTTTCTTTGCTGGCTGTGTTGAATGGATGGGGAATCCAGCGTGAGAGCAGGGAGATGTGGCTCAGGGTGGGACGGGAGGGTCCACCCCAAATGTCCAGGATTGAGGTTGAGCAAAGAGAGCCTCAACTGCAGTCAGGCAGACCTAGGTCTGAATCGAGCCTTAGCCATGAACTTGTTTTGTGACCTCAGTGAAATCTCTTATAAAAATTTTTTTAACTTATTTTGAGAGACAGAGAGAGAGAGGAGAGAGAGCATTGCACATGTGAGCAGGGAAGGAGCAGAGAGAGAGAGAGAAAGAGAGAGAGAGAGACTCCCTAACAGGCTCTGCACCATCAGTGTGGAGCCCAACCACAGGGCTCCATCCCACAAACCGTGAGATCAAAACCTGAGCCAAAATCAAGAGTCAGATGCTCAACCAATTGAACCACCCAGGTGTCCCTCACATCTCTTACTGGGCCTCAGTTAAAGCAAAGGGCACTGAACTTCAACATTGGTTCCACCTCATGGTTCCTTAGAAGGACTGGGGGAGATTGGGGGGAGGCCCAGAAAATACCCCCCCCCACCCCCCGCCCACCCCGCTTCACTCAGAATAGTCCTGCTTCCCTGTTTCCCACTTTGGGCTTCTGTGGCTAAATGAGTTCAACAATCACACAGACTACTTGATCTCTCCTAAAAGTTTTAAGACTCAGTCCATGTCTTACTTGGTCACCAGACAGTGATCTGCAGGAGGGCTGGGACAGGGTCTGAGGCCTCTGTCTCCCAACCCCCATCCTGCAGGCCTGGCTGCAAGAGGAGGGGCTCAGGACGTAGCCATCCAGCCTGCCCACATGTGGGTGCATTAGATCGATAGCCCTGCAGGCACTTAGCCCACAGCTCTTCGCAGATCACAGACGTCCACGCTGCACACAGTGCTGGCCCTGCTGGAGGAGGCAAGGGCGGGCAGAGAAACTTCCCGGCGCTTATGCCGTTGGGCCTCCATGCCTAGAAAGCAAAGGAGGGTTCAACCGGATGGAACAGAGGATCCCTGTGCAGTCCTGGCTGACGCAATCCAGCTGTTAGGATGTGGCCTCACAGAAGGTGGAGGGAGAGTGGACTCACTTCCAGGTAAAAGCTCTGGAAAATCTGGGTGAAAGGCCCGCCTCGACGGGGTGGGGGATGGGAGACATGAATCCAGATCCTGCTCAGGCTTCAGAATCTCCAGATCTCCCATGGGGACCTCATACTAGCATCGGCCCTAGAGGAAACTTGGCCTTCTGTTCACAAACTCATGTACTTCTGTAAAATTTGCCAAAGTAAAAATATTAATTTGAATTGGTCAAGATCTTTCCACTCTGAATTCCCTTCCCTCCCATTCGTGTTTTATAGCCTTGACTGGCTACCGGTACTTTACATTCTTTTCTTTTTTTTAATTAATTTTTTATGGGTTTTTTTTGGTTTGTGTTTTTATGTTTGAGAGACAGAGAGAGACAGTGCGAGCAGGGGAGAGTCAGAGAGAGAGGGAGACACAGAATCTGAAGCAGGCTCCAGGCTCTGAGCTGTCAGCACAGAGCCCGACGTGAGATCATGACCTGAACTGAAATTGGATGCTCAACCAACTGAGCCACCCAGGCGCCCCCTTTACATTATTTTCTTTAAAAAAAAAAAGTTTATTTATTTATTTTGAAAGAGAGAGAGAGAGGGAAGGAGAGAGAGGGAGGGATAGGGAGGGAGGGAGAGAGAGGGAGAGAGAGAGAGAGAGAGAGAGAGAGAGAGAGAGAGAGAGAGATCAAGGGCACATGCACAAGTGGGGGAGGGGCAGAGAGAGAAAGAATTCCAAGCAGGCTCTGTGATCATTCCTCACGTGGGGTGATAGCAAGATCATGACTTGAGCTGATATCAGTCAAGAGTCAGAAGCTTAACCCTTAACCGACTGAGTCACCCAGGTGCCCCAGGCATTTTGCATCCCTAACTTTCTTTCTTTCTTTCTTTCTTTCTTTCTTTCTTTCTTTCTTTCTTTCTTTCTTTCTTTCCTTTTTTCTTTCTTTCTTTCTTTCTTTCTTTCTTTCTTTCTTTCTTTCTTTCTTTCTTTCTTTCTTTCTTCCTTTCTTCCTTTCTTTCTTTTCTTTCCTTCCTTCCTTCCTTCCTTCCTTCCTTCCTTTCTCTTTCTTTCTTTCTTTCTTTCTTTCTTTCTTTCTTTCTTTCTTTCTTTCTTTCTTTCTTTCTTTCTTTCTTTCTTTCTTTCTTTCTTTCTTTCTTTCTTTCTTTCTTTCTTTCTTTCTTTCTTTCTTTCTTTCTTTTCTTTCTTCTTTCTTTTTCCTTTCTTTAAATAGGCTCCATGCCTAACCTGGGGCTTGAGTTCACAACACTGAGATCAAGAGTTACCTGCTCTAATGGGGCGCCTGGCAGGCTCAGTCGGTTGAGCATCCAACTTAGGCTCAGGTCATGATCTCCCGGTTTATGAATTGGAGACCCACTTTGGGCTCTGTGCTGACAGCTCAGAGCCTGAAGCCTGCTTCGGATTCTGTGTCTCCCTCTCTCTCTCTGCCTCTCCCTCAATCATACTCAGTCTCTCTCTGTCTCTCACAAAATAAATTAAAAACGTTATAAAAATAAATTAAAAAAAAAAAAAGAGTTGCTTGCTCTACTGACTGAGCTGGCCAGCTATCCATTCGTTCTTTTTTAAAAGAAGCCCCCAGATAAGCTTTAGGTCTCACAATCCTGGATCCACTCACTGGGTCCTCGGTTTTCCCAGCTGCAAAGACAGAGCAAAGGCTGAGAAAGATCTTCATGGGAGTAAAGACGATCCCTTTGAGTCCTCTTGAAGGCACTGAGAGCAGAGGAGCAAGGGAAAGAAACATACCTGGGCTCTCACAATCCAGGACAGCCCCCCTGAGTGCCCTCCCTTTCACTGCCCCTGCTGACACCTTGCGCCCAAAAGCAGCTGCCCTCTCAGAAGCCTGGCGAGCTCGGCTCTGCGCCTCCGCCCCAAGAGACTCTGTGACCGCGAGGTGGCAGCAGACACCGTGTTTCTGTTTCCTTCTCCCGGGTGCCAGTTCCTCCAGTTTCCTGGCCCCACAGAATCTCAGCCTTTCCCAAACACCCCCATCAGCTCTCTCCTGCCATCTTGGGAGACGGGGAGTCCTGGTCTCGCCACTTACTGGCTGTGTGATGGAGAACACAACCGTTCGCCTCTCTCAGCCCCGTTACTCATCCGTATAATCGGGGTATCTCGTGGGAATAGGTTGGCGAAGCACCTGGCGGATGTATAATAGGCTAATCAGCCCAAACCAGTGCCATTTCAACAGGGGCTTCTGGAGATGGTGCCTTCCCTGGGAAGGAGTTCTCCCGGCGGGACTGACCCCCTGCCCACACCGGAGCAAACCCAGAGGAACTCCCTGGCAGTGGGACCTTCCAGATCCCTTAAATGTTCATGTGTGGGCAGCCTCTGTGCCCATGCCTGGATCCTTCCCTGGACTAGAGCATGACTCGTCTTCCTCTCCATCCTCGGAGGGGGCTCTGCAGCCTTGTGCCACCCCGATGTCAGCCAGGCTGCACATGGTTTGTTCTGGGGAGGGGGGTCCTCGAACCAATGCCTGCCAATTCTCCCTCTCCTCTCAGCCCTCCCTGAAGGACTGCCACACCCCAGCCAGGACGGGACCAACGACTTCCTGGCTCTCCCCACGCCTGCTTCCTCCCCTCGCCCCTCACCTGCTCCAGTCTAAGCCTGGCGTTCCCTCTGCCAAATATACCAACCAGTTTTTGTTCCCAACACACAACTTCACTGTTCTACTTCCAGGCCTTGATGTAGGCTGTTTCTTCACTGGAACACCCTCTTCCATTTCCATAGACAAAATTCATCCTTAAAGATCTAGCTGGTAGGTCACCTCCTCCAGGCAGTCTTCCCTAGTCCCTCAACTGGGACCTTTTCCCCTCTCTGGGCTCTCGGTATACAGTTTCCTTAAGGCCTTTTTCAGAGGAGGCCATGAGTCACAACAGGACCGTCCATTATGTTTGGAGAACAGTTCTGTTTACAAGGTATTCCCCCCCCCCACGCCCCCCAGCTTCTTGGGAGTGAGGACAGGCAGGCAGGGTTAGCGCCATTACCTCATTTGACTGACAGGGAGACAGGCTAAGAGAGAAACATGGCTGGCCAGGTCTCAGGGCCTCCCTTAAAATGGTGGAGTCAGGACTGAAACCGGTAAGGACCCCAGACACACCCCCTGCCTCAGGCCTGAGCTTGCCTGGCTCCGCCATTCCTTGTGGCTTGGTCTGGTGACTCTGCCCCTCCTAGCCAGAGCAGGGTATTGACCAGTTTTTAATAGTGTGCTCAGCAAAGTTTCGTTGAAGTAACAGATGCCCCCACATCGGCCCTGGCCGCTCTCCCTAGCCCCCAGCTGGTTCCCCGGCTTCTTTATCACTCAACTCAAGACCCGATCACCCAATCCAGGCTGGTGGCAGTGCTCAGGCTCTGGCAGGATAAGGACTTGGCTGGAGGCCCAGGAAACTCAGAGGAGGGGAGGGGGGGACACAAACAGGTTCTTTCCCCTGCCTCACAAGCTTATCAGCACCCCACAGGCTCCGGGCAAAATGGGTGCTCCAGCTTAGGGAGGTGATCTGCCCTCTGCCTCCATTGCTCTTAAACTGCCTGACCTTGGGTTGTCATTTCCACTCTCTCAAGTCTCAGACCCTCTTTAGAACACTTTTGGCAGGAAGGTTTCGACAGATCAAATGAGAAAATGCATGTAAAATAACAGAGATCACTAAATGTGAGTTATCTCCTCTGGAGGTCTCCGCAAGGGGAGGGGTCTCTGGGAAGGGAGGTGGAGGCTTCACAGGCAGAGGTACTGGGGCAGGAGGCACCCCCCCCCCCCACTAGTGATCGACAAGGCCACGTTCATCCCCACAAGTTCCTAAATCATCTCGACAAGAAACGCACAGAGGCTGCCTAGGCAGAGAGACCCTGGCCAGGCAGTGGCTCTCTAAGTTCCCAGGGCCTGGGGCGCGGGGTAAGGCGGACACAAGTGTTTATAAGACACAGAGAGGGAAACACAGAGTCACACCCTTATGCAAACTCACAACAGGGACACACCGTGACACAGATTGCACCCCTCCACACATACCTAAGTGCACAGAGAGCCACATGCAAGATCTAGATCACAAACACAGACCCACATGTACTCCCCACGCACAAACTCGTTAATGCGGAGCCCTCCCCGGCCACCCCGACACACACATTCACGGCACACACACTTATCAGGCCAGGGCAGACGCTGGGGCTGCTGAGTCACCCACGCGCAGCTCGGCCCTAGGAGCCGGAGCTGGGCAGGGGCGGGGCCTGCGGCAGATCCGCGGAGCGGCCTCCTGCGGCCCGGCGGGGATCCTCCTCGCCCCGCCCCCTCGACTGGGCGGAGCCTCTGAATGCGGCGAGCCGGAGAGGAAACCCCTTTGGCTGGGGCTGAACCTACGTGTTCACACACAGCTAGCTCTCTCCTGAGTCGCCTGAATACATGTGGGAGCAATTAAAAAACAATACTGGATGCATTATTGGGTGTTTGCATATGTACTTTCACATTCGCTTTTTTAATTTTCGCAACAGCTCTATAGAAAGTTTGGGCTATTATTTATCCCATTTTACCTCTGAGGGACAGACAATGACTTGCCCAAAGGCACAAAAGTGGTGAAACGCAGAGCCCAGACTCAAATGCTTCCAACGCCCAAGCTCTTAACCAGTGGGCATTAATTACTACTACGTAGTGGGCAGTTGACAATGTGTCAATATGCTTGGGAGCCTGCATGTGCCTGTCAGCTTTCCCCAGGCAGTTTACCGGGCTCAAGTGTCCAGATTTCTGGTTAAGTAACGAAAGCTTCTCTGATGCTTTGGAATCCATCCACCGATTTCAGAAAGCATTCCCTAGATCTAGGGACTCCGTCAAACCCTCTGCTACACTGTGAGCTTCTTGAAGGCAGGGACCAGGGCCCTGACGCCTAAAACAAGACCTGACTGGGAAGCTGCAGTGAATTAGGCCAGGGCAACACATTAATGTCTGACTTTGATAGAATATTAACATCAGTAATCATAATAAATGATAACACTTTTGGATGCTTATGAGACTGGCACTGTTCTAAATACTTTACATGGATCATTTCATTTAATTCTCACAACCCTTGAGGAAAATACTTTTATTTTATAGAGGAGGAAACTGGCGTGAAGGTTAGTAGCTTGCCCAAAGTAAGGGCAGCGCTGGGGACGGAGATTGAGGCGGTTTGCTTCCAGCGCCCATCTTATACGAGGACTACTTAACTCCCAGGAAGTCACTTGGCCTCAGTGGGCCTCAGTTTCCCCCATTTGACCAAAAATGAAGTAGCAAGGCGACAGGGGACATGGACCAGTCACCATGTAAGCCCTCCCAGTGCTGATGGGATGGGCCATAAGGAGGGCGAAAGTCTCTGACAAGAGTGGAAAGATGGGGATAAAGGAACAGGAAACCACACACACACACACACACACACACACACACACACACACATATATATAGCACCTATTTTGTGCCAAACCTGTGCTTGGCACTTAACATATACCGCCAATTCTCAGAAAAGTATTTAAGATTTATAGTTGAGGAAACTCAGATTCAGAGAAGTGACTTGCTCAAGGTCACACAGGACTAAATGGTGGGACAGGTAATCCAGGAGAGACTCACTTCCTAGGTTCCCTACCACCAATTCCCTTCCTACCACCCTTCCAGCTTGAGGGTAGGAGCAGCATCACATGACAAATTGCATCATACTTTTGCCGTATGACATCAGACACCACACCACCCAATCCAGGAGCTCCCTACTCAGTCCCCCCCGGACCCTTCGGATCAACACGGGGCGGCTCAGAGCTCGGCGTCCGGGTCAGGCCGCACCTGCAGCCCCAGCCCTTTCCCGGTTGCGACGCTCCTACTTCTCGGTACCGTCCTCCTCGCCGCCCCGCCGATTGGCAGTTCCCTGAGCCAATCAGAAGGTCTCCCGGGTCGGGGGCGGGGCCTCACTCCAGAGTTGCCCTGTCAGTGCAGGTGGAGGCCCCCGGCGGGGCAAAGTGGCAGGAACCTCTTAAAGGGCGAGAGCGGCGGAGAGCGAGAACGCGGCCCGGCCCGGCCCGGCCAGGTCCCCGTCCCGTCCGGCCCAGGTGAGCCTGGACCGTCTGGGGACGATCCTGGGTCCCCGGGAGGGACGGGGTGACGGACAGATGAACCCACTCCCAAGGGCCCAGGCCGCCCCGGTAGGGGCGAGACTAGGGTCTAAGGATCAAGGGAGGGAGGGCTCTAGGGGTCCTGGCTTACAAGGTCCGAACGGGGGGTCCACAGGGGTCTGGAAGTCGCGAAGTTCAGGGTGCGGGGAGGGGCGCGGGCGAGAGGAGAGGGGCTCCGGGGGAGGACGCTTGCCGCTGGCGGTCCCAGGCCGTCCCGGCCTGTCTGGCGCGGGGGTCCCGGGTTAGGTCCGCGAGGGCGGATCTCTGCAGACTGCTGCGGCCCCAGGTGCCCCCCCCCCCAGCCCCGCCCTGTCCGGCCCGCATGCTCCTGCCCGGCCCGCCGCAGCCCTGGCCGGAGCGGGAGGGCGGGCGGCGCGCGGCAGGAGGGAGCCCCCGGGCCTGGAGCCCCGCGCCCGGCCCCGGCCCCGGCCCCGGCCCCTTACGTAACTGACTTTGAGTTTCCGGACTGTGGGACCCGAGAGCTGGGGCGCCAGCTCTGCCTGCCAGGGTGGCCCTCCCGTCGCCGCCCGGGCCCCACACGCTCCCTTCTAGGATTGGTCTCGGGGACTTTCCTCTGTCTCCGGTCTCCCCAGTCTCTCTGTCGGTCTCAGATTCCTGCTTGCTCTCATCCCCCGATTCACTGTGCCCCTCATCTCTCCTCTTTGTGCTCCTGTCCCTGTTCTCAGCCTTTCCCCGGGAGTTTTCTCGACCTAACGCACACTTCTTTGGGGGTAAAACAAGAGAGTTCTCCCCTCCAGCAAATTGGACGGGAGGACTTGTCCAGACCGACCTCAGCCCAAGCTTGACCCAGAAGAGGGGAGCGTAGGACTATACCGGTAGGGCTGGGGGAGGTTATTTCAAGGCCTACAGTCCCCCTCCCACCCCCAGCTCCCCGGTGGGAGTGGCTGAATGTGACCCCTCAAATTCCCGGACTAGGGCTGAAGGCAGCCCTTTCTTTGCTTACACACACCTCGGAAATAACTCCTGTACCCTGCTGCTGTTGTGTGCATGTAAACAAGGTGTTAGAACAGCCATGAGGTGGGAATGATTAGTTCCAACTAGGATTGCGGAAGGAGAGACTTCGCAGAGAAGTCGAAGGTGTGGGAAGAAGGGGACAGATCCAGAAGCTTTAGGGAGGAGAGAGGTGGAGGAAAGGTGACATCTGGTGGCCCGTAGGCTTTGCATGCAGCAGAAGTGGGTTTAGTTTAAATGTTGGCCCTGCCACTTTGCCGTGTGACCTTGCACGCATCACTTCACGTCTCTGAGTCCCAGGGTCCTCCTTATCCAACAAGCCAGACCTTACAGGCATTAGCAGCAGAGTCAACTGAGGCAGTAAGTGAGCAGCGACCAGTGGGGTGTTAGGAAGGGAATGGAGTGGGGAGGTCCTGAGGTTGCCTCCGTGTGTTAGGAGCCAGGCAGGGCCTCCCAGGTCCCAGCGTTGTGCAATGCATGTGGGGGTGACACTCAGTGAGGTGAAGAGGCCCCACACCCGTCTGTCCGTTGATCAGCCCATCCTTGCCCTGTCTGGACTAGGCCAGCCTCCTTCCTGTAGGTTGCAGGTGCCAATAGAAGTTCCCAGGGCTCCCGGGCTGCCGCACCCGCTAGGCCAAGTGGGGGTGGGGCCCCTGGCAGGCCAGGGCCACCACCTCCTCTGCAGAGTGGACCCTGGCCAGGAGCCTGGCTGGCTGTGCTGGACAGGAACGACCCAGCCTGGCTGGGAAGATGCTGACGCTGTACAGGCCTCTGGAGGCCCGGAGCTCTGCTGGCTGGGGTTGTGCCCAGCTGATGGGACCCCGGCCGCAGGGTGAGACAGAGGCCAGGGTGGGAGTGAGGAAGGGAGATGCAAGGAGACGCCACTGGAGGGGGAGCCTGAGCAGAGTTTCTCTGTGGAACCAAAGAGGAACTGCCTGGGTTTGTCCCTCAGCCCTTCCTGAGCACCACATACGGGTCTGCTGGCCACAGAGCTAAACAGGATACCCACAAAGGGCTCACTGTAAAGGTCACGGTGGCCTGAGATTTGTTGGGGGCTTGCAGAATGGGTCTTTATCATAGTTCCGTGATGAGGGTGGGCCTTTCAGACTTTTCTTGGGTCCTGGGATTCTGATGTTTATTAAAGGGGGCCGGATTCTATTCCCGTATATATAGTCTGTGCGCCCCTCACTTTTCTCCCTGGGTCTCAGTTTCTCTTTCAGTGAAATGAGAAGGGGAGATGGGCCTAGCACCTCAAAGGGTCTCGCAGCACCCATTATTATAGCCTCCAGGACCTGGTTTGGGACGTAGTCCACCGCACGGGAGGGGAGGCGAAAGAATGGGGCAAGGGCAAGGTAGAGTGTGATGGGCCCACATGTCCCGTTCTTGGCCTGTGTTCTCTAATCATAATTAGAGCCACATTTCCTGTGCACAGCGCTCGGTGCTAAGCCTTTAATATGCAGCATTAACTAATATCCTTACAACCCCATGAGGGAATAGGTATTATTCCTATTTCTTAGGAGTTTAGGGAGGTGAGTCTACTTAACCAAAGTCACACAGTTGGGAAGTGGCTGGCCTGGGATGTAAATCTAAGTTTGACCCCAAAGCCCAGACTCAGCTGGAAGGGGAGGCCACCACCTGGCAGGTACCAAGGTTCCCACGATCGCTGCCTAGCCTTTACCTCTGGAACCCGCCTGCCCCTTTCTGGGTGTGCTCAGAGCTCTGGGATCGTTAGGCCTGGGAGCTGGGGACCATCTGGGTGTGCTGGTGCCCAGCAGGCCCAGCGTGGGGGCAGAAGAGCAGAAGGTGCAACCTGGAAGTCAGGGCCCTACCCGGGGCTTCCTCACAGGGCCAGCCCCACCGACTACTGCCAAGGTAGGTATAAGAACTGGGCACTGAAAGGCTACCTTGGCTCTGTGACCCACCTTTGGACTTCAGTTTCTCCATCCGTAAAACATGGATTTTAGGAGTTGAGTGCAGCCATTCCTTGGCCCATGGGTTTTTGGCTGGAGTTGGTGATGGGGTAAAAGGTTAGAGGCGGGGTCAGGGTAGCAGCGGCTGAGCCTGAGGAAGAGTTTGGGTGAGGAACAGCTTGGATCCGGAGCTGTTTATAAGTATTTCAGATGAAGAGACGGACGCTGGAGAGGTTGAAAGTCTTGTGTGGGGCTGTGTGGTAGTAGAGACCCTGGGGGGCGGGTGGGGAGGGGAACAAGGGAAGACCTGGAGCACAAAATCCAGGCTGGAAACCTGGCCCGACCACTCACCTCGGTTTGGAGATGAGGCGACACACCCAAGAGAGAGGAGTACCTTCCCCTCATTGTCCTCGTCTGTCCAATGGGAATAGGAATAATTTTGCCTTGGGCCGCTTTCTGGGTCCCTGTGAAGGTCCAAGGAGATGAGGTATTTGTGGCTTCAGGTGAGATTGCTGGTCGTGTTTCCGAGCGGAGCTGCCGTGGTGGGCGTGTTTGTGGGGGGAGGGCGCTTCTGACGGCCTCTGCTGGGACGCTGTACCCTGGGGTGTGCGAGAGAACAGTCCCAAGAATGCCGCCACCGTTTATCGGGTGGTTACCGTGTGCCAGGCACTGGGCCCAGAGCCTCCCCTTTGTTGTCTCTTCATCTGTACCTTGTGAGGTAGGTGGTGGCCTGGCCCACACTAGGTCCCTCCGAAGCCCATGGCCACAGCTCCCTGTAATGACAGTAGCTAACAGTAACGAATGGTGTACTGTGTGCCAAGCGTCGTTCAAAATGTTTTGTATATATTAAGTCATTTAATCCTCACAACTACTCTGGAGGTGGGCACTAATGCAATCAATCCCCATTTTACAGAGAAAAAATTGAGGCATAGAGAAGTTAGTGAGTAAGAGCCAGAGCTTGAACCCGGGGTTCTTTTTGTTTTTTTTTTCTAAGTTTATTTATTTTGAAAGAGACAGAGAGTGCAAGCTGGGGGGTGGGGGGCAGAGAGAGAGGGAGACAGAGGATCCAGAGAGCTCGATGCAGGGTTTGAACCCACGAACTGTGAGATCATGACTTGAAGTCAGATGCTTAACTGACTGAGCCACCCAGGTGCCCCCAAGCCTGGCTTCTTAAGTTTCCTCCTTGAAGTGCTCACACAGTTGTAATCCATTCTTAAATTACATGATCGTCTTCTCACTGCTCTGTAGGCTCCATGAGGGGCAGCGGCCATGTCTGTTTTCATACTTTATCCCCAACACCAGGCACACAGTAGGTGCGGAGTTAATATTTGTCCAGAGGGATCTTGCCGCCTCCAGTGGGCTGGGCCCTAGGAGGAGCTCTCTGTGCGAAATCAGATTATCAGATTGGCGACTAAGAGGGTACCTGCCCTAGCAGAGCCCCAGAGACAGGGACAGTGGCAGAGGCAGGACTTCCCCCTGCTCAGGACGAAGAGGGGCCCGAAAGAGCTGGTTGTGCTTGTGTCTCATTGCTGTCCTTTGCTTCCATGTGCCCCTGCGGTGATGGCTCCACGACTTCTCCCGGCCGGGCTGGATGACCCCAACGGCTGCTGCTGGGTGAGTACTGGCCTGGCTAAATGACTGCCGCTCGGGCTTGATTCTAATGCATGTCTTGTAACTCGGAGGAGGCCACCGGGAGGTGTGAAGGGAGCCCAGCGGTAGCGGTAGCAGTGGAGAAACTGAGGGAGGGCCATATGTGTTACTGCCATCAGATGTTTCTCATATGCTGGGTGGGTTGTTACATGCTATTTCAGATGCATTAGCTCATCCTGGAAATCCTGGCATGAGGGTCCCTGATTTGCGGATGTGGGAACTGGTACTGAGTAAATCAAGTGAGTTACCCAGACTCACAGAGTTATTTAGGGGTAGACTTGGAGCTCCGATCCAAGTCTGCTCACCCCACGCCCCAAATTCTGAAGGGCCAGGGCCTACGCCTGATCCTTCTCTATCTCCAGTGCTCAGCGCAGGACTGTGAGGGTTACAGGAGTGTTTGCTGAACTCACAAGCACATGCACACACAGTGCACCCCCATCCTGGCCAGTGCACCAGGAGTTTGAGACAACAGAAAGCAGGAGAAGGCCAGATAGCATAGTGTTTGAGAGGCTAACCGATCTGGCTTCCCATTCCATGTCTATTGCTTACTCATGTGACCTCGAGCAAGACATTTAACCTCTTGGAGTCTCAGTTTTCCTTATCTATAAAATGGGGATAACAAAAGAACCTATGTACCTCCTGGAGTCCTAGTGAGGATTAAATAATGCAGTGAGGTGCATGGTGAACAATGTAATTATTGTTATTGTTATAGTTATGGGTGTTATTTTAGGATTACAAAGATTACCCTCTTGGGATAGTGGAGATGAGGTCTGGGAGGGGCCTGCTGGGGACAGGAAGGTAGCAACCTAGTCTGACAGGTTCTGAAAGACACCTGTGGGTGAAGGGAGGGAAGAGGTCTCTTGGAAGTAAGGACATTCCTCTCTTTCCTAGCCATCTGCTTTCATTCGTACCCACTTTGTGCCAGGCCCGGTGCCGGCCATGGGGCACCAGGTGAATCTGTGTCTCTGCCTCCTTGCCCCGCCCCAGCTCAGAGTCTAGCTTAGGAGAAGGACACAGAACTACCAACTCCGCCTTTGAATGATGCACAGAAATGTGAACTGTGAATATCTTCTCAGGCAAAGACTGGGAGAAAGGGCATTCCTGGGGAAGGAACTGTTTTGCCAAGGTTCAGAGTCATGGCCTGCCCTTGGGGGGATGCAGCTAGATGGACAGGCTCTGGAGAGTTAGGGGGATTTGTCCCTGAGGCCGTGGGGAGTCATTAGATACGAAGCCGGGAAACAACAAGGTCAGGCTTATATTTGGGGAGGGTCACTTGATGTGGAGGGCTAGTGGGAGGGGAGGGGCAGGGGCCACTCTTCAGATGAGGGACGCTGAGATGGGGCTTGGGACTGAGCTATGGGACAGGGAGCAGGTCTGTTTAGGAGGCTGAGCCGGCAGGATGTGATGACGGACTGCCGTGGGCGCACAGAAGGGGAAAGGTGGGAGTGAGGGCTTGGGGTCTGTGGAGGGATGGGGCCTGCTGGGGTCTCTGGCTGAGGGACACATACAGGACGAGGAGTCAGAGAGGGGTTGGGGGATAAAGCCACTTGTCTGCTTTTCGTCACCTCAGTTCCCCCAGGCAGCAGTTATGTCTGAGCTGAGCACTCAGGCAAGACATATGGCCACCAGGGCCCATGTCGCCCCCCCTCCTGCCTTGGGGGCCCCTCATGGTGACCCTGGCTGGTCTGGCAGGGATGAGAGAGCTCTTCTGGGTGGGGGCCGGGCAGGGGCCTGTGTGGTGCAGAGAAGGCCTGGCTTATCGCTCTCCCAAGTGTCCCGTCACTGAATGTCTGCGTGACCTCTGGAAGTCACTCCCTCTCTCTTGCCCTCCTTTTCCAAGCCTTGAGAGAGAGGACAAGAAAACCTGTTTTGCCTGCCTCAAAGATTTAGTGATAAAATGCAATTAGAGACAACAAACACTTACTGAGCACTGTGTGCGGGTTCTGAGGGGCGCAGAGATGCTCAGGGGCCTTCCTGCCACTCAGGATGCTCGAAGCACTTCTGAGCCAGCCCGTGAGTGGGCGGTTAACTCTTTCTAGGCATCAGGCATTTGAGCGGGGATTTGAAGGTGAGTAAGAGCTCTCTAGGCGGGCAGTGGAGGGAACGACTTTGTAAGCACAAGGAACCGCATGTGTGAGGGCTTCAAGCCACGTGATGTGCTCAGGGCACGTTTGCCCCGTGGCATGGCCGGAACAGAAAGGGAGCAGTGAGGCCATGACGGGCGATGAGGCTGGGCAGGGGAGCAGGGCCCAGATCACGCAGGGCTTTGGGGACGGTCACTTTGGGGGTGATCACCTCCATAACACTGCTCTCCTTAGACTGCTAGGGCCCTTTCGATCCTGCTCCCCCTCCCCTCCCCTCTCATGGAAGTCAGCAACCTGGGGTGCCTGCCAGCTCTGCCTTTTACGAGCTATATGGCTGGCCTTCAGTCACTTGCTATCTTTACACCTCAGTTTTCATTTCAGTAAAATGGGGACAAGCAGGCCTTCCTCACATGGAGGGGCAGTGGCTCCAACGAGATAATCCTCACCAAGGGCCTTGGTGTCTCCGTGTAATGGGCACCCATAAAAAGGGGCTCTAGTTCAGTCATCATTATTTGGACTCCTGTCTCCTTGGTCCCGCCTGTTTGCTTCCCCCGCCTCTCCTGGCAGCTGGCGCTGGCCAACAAAGGGAGGAAAGGATTAAGAAACAAGCCCAAATCTCCTGAGGGGTCCTGGCCCACTGCCGAGCTCGCCCCCTCCTGCCCCTTGCCCCCCTTGGCCCCAGGCCCAAGGACTCTCAGTCTTGAGGCCTGGGCTCCCCCCAACTCCCCACCCCAGGGGCCCCTTCCTGGCTGGAGGCCAAAGCCAGCAGTAGCTTTGAAACAGGGACAAATATTTTGAAAATCCGTGGCTTTATTTTTTCCCCCTGGAAGCTGATCACCAGGATCCCCCCCCTTTTTTTTCCGGGTAGTGGGGAGAAAGAAGAGTGTGTGTGATGTCCTATATCTGTGGGAGGCCCCAGAGTCTGGGCAGGACAGGATCCCTGAGCTCAGAGGCTGCTAAACAAACAAGTCCCTTTTGGTACATACGCAGGAGCCTCAAATCAGAGATGGTGACGGATGGCCCTGGGTCTCGCAGCAGGGACTCAGGTCTCTGGGCCCTTGTGGCGCTACCCCATGAATGAGTGTGATGCGGTGACCTTGGCTGTCACTTCACCTTTCTGAGCCTCAGTTTCCTCAGCTGTAAAATGGGGCTGTTTTTACTGTGCGGATTAACAACAATGTAGATAATGCACTTAGTTCAGTGCTGAGGCGTCAGTGGTTGGTACGCGGCATTAATGCCATTATAAGTGCTGTTCAGAACCGTCTTCTGCCCTGCTTCTCCCCAGTATTTGATACAGTATCTTGTTGAACAAATGACACCCACTAAACCGGTTTCAAAGCCAGAGGCTCAGGATCCTTACCCTTCTCCCGCGCTCCCCCCTCTTCTGGTTGGCTGGAGCACTCTAGCCTCACCCTCGGCCTGGTTTGGGCCCCCGCTCCCCGCCTGTCTCTGCCCTCTTGGCGCCAAGCCTGCACCGTCTCTCTTCCAGGAGGCACACGAGGACAGTTCTGCTTTTGCAGCCGCCGCTGGTTAAGGCCACCCGAAGCGCTTCGGGAAGGCGGAGTGGGAAGGGTCCCGCATCACCCAGGCCAAGGCTGAGGGGGCACAGGTGCAGTGTAAGCGCCCTGGAACTGTCCCCAGGGAGCTAGGACAACAAGCCTTCTGCAGAGGCAGAGGGAAGTAGGCAGGCATAGAAAAGAAAGCCTGGTCCACAGCCTGCGTGTGGTGGAGTGGGAGGGAGGCCAGACGGGGGCTGGGGGTCAGCGCCCCACCCCTAGCTCTTCACCTGCCATTGCTGAACCTCCGTTTTCTGGCTTATACAAGGAAGGAGATGAATTGATGTCAGAGGTTTCTACTAATATTATGGGATTAAAAGAAGGGATTTGGGAGCAGACAGAGCTCGGTTTAAATCCCAGCTTCACCACTTACCAGCTGTGGGACCTCTGGTGCGTTCTACCTCACCGAGCTTTAGTTTTCTTACTCATAAAATGAGAAAAATATTAGCACCTTCTCTTAAGATTACCTAAGGGAGTGCTAAGTTAGGTAATTCAGTTAACACACTCAGTCCACGGCTAGCACGCTGGAATTATTGTTGTTATTCAGTGATTAGTCGAGACGAGACGGCCAGTTGGTAAATAGTTTATTGAGAGGGCGTGACTTGAGAAATTAATTCGTTCATTCTTTAATATTAACTCAACAAATACTTGGGATTTGCATGGGCAAGACCTAGAGAAGAGAAGCAGGGAGGCACCAGCAGGCCGGGGTCCATTAGACCTGTCTGTTCTAGCTGTGGGATGTGGATCAGTTCCTTCTCTTTCTTGGGTCTCACTTCCTCATCTGTGAGGTGGTGAGCATAATCTTTACCTCCAGAGTTGTCCTAAGGCTTAAGGTCAGGTACACAGTGGGTGATCAGTCTATGGTTCCTTTCTTTTCCCAGCTCTGTTAATGCCCAGATCTATGATCTCAGGCAAGTCCTTGACTATACCAGGCACACTTCCACCCCAGGGCCTTTGCACTTGCTGTTCACTCAGCCTGGAACTCCCTACCTCCAAATACTTTCATGACCTGGTCTCTTATGTCCTTCATTTTTTTGTTTATTTTTAATTTTTAAAGTTTAGTTAGTTTGAGAGAGCACGAGTCGGGGAGGGGGAAAGAGAGGGGGACAGAGGATCTGAAGTGGGCTCTGTGCTGTCAGCAGCAAGCTGGACATGGGGCTTAAACTCATGAACCATGAGATCACAACCCGTGCTGAAGCTGGGCATTCAGCCGACTGAGCCGCCCAGGTGCCCCTTTAATTTTTTTGTTTAAATGTCACCTTTTCAGTTAAGGCCGTTCCCATCTTATTTAAAATGGTAGCACCCCTTTCTGCCACAACACGAACATTCCCTGTCTTCCTTCCAGGCCTATTTTTTCTCTCCAGAACACTGACCATTCTTTGACATACTTTCTTTTATTGAATATTTGTTTATTGTTTGTCCCCCACCCCTCCGCCCACCCCCCACATTGGAGTGGTAAGCTCAGCTGTGACAGTGATTTCTGTCTGTCTTGTTGAGCGTTATATCCCGTGTACCTAGGAAAGTGTTTGGCTCACAGCAGGCGCTAAATAAATACTTGTGGAGTGAATTAATGAAAAAACGAAGCCTCTTCTCTCTGGGTCTGGCTCCATGCTCTGCAGCTAAATAATTCTCAGTAAATAGTTGGGTTGAGTGGTCATCACCCTCTCCATTTGCCGGATAATACTTTGTCTCGGTCAACCCTAAAGCCCTTGGCTTCTGACATTTTGTGCCAGGGCATCAGTTTCAGTTGGAGTGCCCAAATCTTTTGTTCCTGAGCCTGAGCTATGCAGAATTTCTAGTTGGGGCTGTTCAGCTGTTGGGCCCACAATGGTTATTATGTCATTATTGGTAATTAGTATGTAGGCCCAGAGGATTGAGCTTTTTGTTTTTCAGCAGAAATCACTGCAGAAAGCTATGCCAGCCGGGGAAGCGCAGGCCTCAGGCAGCTTCCTCTGTAACTCCCCTCTTCCCAGCTATGGGTCCATGGCGTAGGCAGACCAAGATCGAGGTCAACCACGTCTTCCCCAAGTAGTATCCTGAAGGTTTTCCGCTACACCCTCAGCTCTCTATGGCTGGCCTGGTATAGAAGGGACTCCCCATTGCCCCTGGGAAGCTGGGTATAAGGTTTCCAGGTATCCAGTGGACAGGGGCATTTTCTGATGTTCAGGATTCAGTATTATGTGTGGAGGAAATAACCCCGGGCTTAATACTCCAGAGCCTGCGTTCAAGTCCCTGCTCAGCTGCTTAGTTGTTAGGTCACCACGGGTACATCACTACCTCTCGCTAGGCCTCAGCTTTCTCATCTGCCAGAGATAAGGACACTGGAAAGAGAGGCAGGATAGTGTAGTGGGCAGAGGATAGGGTTCTGGAGTCGGACAACTTGGCTTCCCGCTGTACCCCTCCCTGGCTATAGGACATTGGGCAAATTGCCTCATCTCTCAGACTTCAGTTTCCAAAGCTATAAAATGGGGTTAAAAAACAGTACCCCACAGGGTTGTGAAAATTAGATAAGAGAATGCAGGTAAGGTACCTAGGCCCCTAGTGAGGGAGCCGTACATCTTTGCTGGCCTTAGTACAATGACCATTGTGGAAATGCAGGCAAACTGTAAACCGTAAGACGTACACTAGCAGTAAAGCTGGGCAGATGTGGATTTGAATCTCAACTTGGACACTTAGTAACTGGGTGATCGTGAGTAAGTTTTTTGCTTCCTCATCTGTTAAATGGGAATTATGGTCATGCTTTCTTCAAGGAACTATTGTGACGGTTCAGTGACAGAGTCCAATAAAAAGTACTTGGTACACAGTGTTTGGCACGTTTGGCCGTATTATAGATAAGGAAGAGGGGAGAAGTGAGTTGCTTAGACTCACATAGCATCTCAGTGGTGGAGCTTTGATTTGAACCCAGGTCTGACTGCTTCAAAAGCCCACATTCTTTTTACTTCTTCTTACCATCACCCATTTATGGGGTGATGATAATGATGATTGTTCTTATTGTTACGAGACCCATCTCATTCATTCCGTGATCGCCGGTGACTGCAGGAAGGAGGCGCTCAGCCCTGCCTTGCTTCCCTGTGGCTCCCCCTTTGCCCTCTCCTAGGTGAGGGCTGCGCCAGGCTGACTGTCACAGGTTTAGAAGGGGCTAAGCTAGCTGGTGGCACTGAGTCTTTCCCCATGTTTCTTGGGAAACCCTCAAGACCTAGAAGATACCTGGCCCTGGGGGTAGAGAATTAATGGGTTAAGCTTGAGTGAGCTGGAGGCTTTGCTGGATCAGGGTCATTAGACTCACTCCGGCTGGGCTGGTGAGAGAGGGGTTTGGGGAGGGTCACTGGAGGCCGAATCCTTGAGTCCCTCCTGGGATGTCCCAGGGCTGTAGTCAGAAGCAGCCACAACAGCCTTTCCCTGGGGTCCTGGGACAGACGTTGGTATTGCTCATTCATATCATTTCCAAACTGCTTTTCCGAGACTGATAGGAAAACAGCGTAGAGCAGAGGACAGTGGTGTCAGACAGACCTCGCGTAAGCTGTGTGAGGTTGCGAAAATCACCTCACGTTTCTAGGCTGTAGTTTTTTTCAACTGCAGTTGAGGGTAATATTACTTTGTAGGATTGCTATGAGTCTTTTTTTTTTTTTAATTTTTTTAATGTTTTATTTTATTTGTGATACAGAGAGAGACAGAGCATAAGAGGGGGAGGGGCAGAGAGAGAAGGAGACACAGAATCTGAAACAGGCTCCAGGCTCTGAGCTAGCTGTCAGCACAGAGCCTGATGCGGGGCTCGAACCCACGAACATGAGCTCTGACCTGAGCCGAAGTCGGAGGCTTAACCGACTGAGCCACCCAGGCTCCCCTGCTATGAGTCTTAATGCAATAAATGCATATAAAGTACTTACTATGTGCCTGGCACATGGTAAATGCCTAATAAATGCTGTTGTCATAATTTTTATTAATAAAGTATCCGTAGGGGCGCCCGGGTGGCTCAGTCAGTTAAGCGTCCGACTTTGGCTCAGGTCGTGATCTCACGGTTTGTAGGTTCCAGCCCCACATCGTGCTCTGTGCTGACATTTCAGAGCCTGGAGCTGGTTTTGGGTTCTGTGTCTCCCTCTCTCTCTGACCCTCCCTGGCTCACACTCAGTCTCTCTCTCAAAAATAAATAAACATTAAAAAATTGTTTTTAATAAAAAATAAATTATCTCTAAGGGCCCTTCCAGCTCCGATATTCCTAGGTTTTTATGGCTGCGGAATTTAGCCTGGATTGCAGCCTTAGAAGGGAACTGTAGGTGGGCTCAGAAGAAGGCAGGAACAGAATCCTCTAGGAGGGGTCAGGAGACTTACATTCAACTTTGGGCTCTGCCACTCTTTGCTGTGTGACCTTGGACAAGTCCCTTCCAGTTTCCGCACCCACTTCCCAACCTGCTTAAAAGTTAGCAGCTTGGGCTTGATGATCTCGAAGGGCCTATCCAGTTCTAAGATTTTGTGAATCCTCAGGCCTGAGGAGGGTCTTAGCTACCGTCTCCGGAGTCCTCTTTTATATTTTCAACTCCCTTTCCTTCTTCTCCTTGTTTCCTGGAGCGTCTCCACAGCAGGAAGGACATAACTTGCCAACTCCAATGTATGTATTTCAATCACATTTTTTGTTCTTATTGTGCTTTAGGACTGAGCTTAATGCAATTATTGTAAGCAAAGTGCATTGTGTCCAAGAGGCCAAAGCCTGCTCTGTGTTTTCAAATACAGAAGATAACGTATTGTATAAAATTACTGCATATGCTGATTTCTTTTGCCTTTATCTCAAAAATGACCAGAGCGGGCAGGTTTGTGTGCTGTAGTTAAAAATATATGTTGTAGTCAATGCATCCTAAAAAAAAAATCCTCAGTCTGATTAGATAAAAGGATGTTTGTGGAGTATAAAAGATAAAAATGGGAAATAACCTAAATGCCCAACATTTAGATTCAACTAAATTATGGTATATCCACTTGAGAGCACTGTTAAAAATGGTGATGCAAATGTCACAATACGATATATTATTAGGTGGAAAAAGTTCCAAAACAGTATGGTCTAAACAAAACAAAACAACAAAACAAAATAAAACACACACACACACACACACAAACACATTAGGTTGAACTCTATGCTGTGGCTGCTGTTTGACCATTTTTAACATAAAATCAGCAATCTCACATGACTTAATTAATTTTTTATCATAGTTTATTATCAGGTTGGTTTCCATATAACACTCAGTGCTCATCCCCAAAAGTGCCCTCCTCCATCATATGACTTAATTTAATACACATAGAAAAAGTATATGTATAACAAAAGGTACTAAGAAGGGAATTCCCTCACCAAAATATTGATGGTAGTTATTTCTTTTTTTTTAATTAAAAAATTTTTAAATGTTTATTTTTGAGAGAGAGAGAGAGTGCACGTGTGTGCATGCATTCGTTGGAGAGGGGCACAGAGAGAGGGAGAGGCTCCAGGCTCTGAGCTGTCAGCACAGAGCTCGATGCGGGGCTCGAACCCACAAACCGTGAGATCACGACCTGAGCCAAAGTTGGATGCTTAACCGACTGAGCCACCCAGGTACCCCTCTTTTTTTTTCTTTAATGTTTATTTATTTATTTTTGAGTGAGAGAGTATGTGCAAAGAAGTAGAGGTAGGGCAGAGAGAGAGAGGAGAAAATACAAGCAGGCTTCTCACGTCAGTGTAGAGCCTGAGGTGGGGCTCAAACCCATGAACTGTGAGATCATGACCTGAACTGAAATCAACATTTGGATGCTTAACCAGCTGAGCCACCCAGGCATCCTGATGTTGGTTATTTCTGATTGATGGTTTATGATAATTTTAATTTTTTCTTTTTGTTGAACTATATATTTTTTCCTTTTTTTTGGAAGATTTTATTTTTACTAAATCTCTACACCCAGCATGGGACTCGAACTCACAACCCCGAGATCAAGAGTCTCACACTCCACTGACTGAGCCAGCCAGGCGCCCCTTATTTAACTATATTTTCTACAAACAATTCAAATACTACTACTAAAAATAATTGCCGACAAAGTCATACCATTGTATGAATAGTAATTTTCCTGCCTTATCATAGCTTGTTTACCATTTGTATTTAAAAGGCCTAAATGATTGCAATTTTATGAGCACGGGTAGAATGGAAAGACAACTATTCGTGTACTTTTGTTACGAGGATTGGTGTTTAGTCAGTAGTGACTGTTCAGAACACTCTCCTGGTGGGCCCAGCTTTTCAAAGCCCTCTTCATCTCTTGCCACCCGCCACAACAGACAAATATTTTCCATGAGCCCTATGACTGGGGCGTAAGGCCAGCTGTGTCCCTAATCCGCCCACGTCCCAGATTTGGGAATGGTTCGGACTCCCAACTGTTCCCCCACTCGACCCCCACTCTCATCTCTTCCAGGTCAGCGGAGGCCCCATCTAACCCTCCCTGGCCTTCCCCACTAGTCACCACCTAATTTCACCATCTAATTTCACCCGTTTCTGTGCAGCTGGTGTTTGAGCTCAGTTTGCAATGGGAAGGGATTAAGACCCTTTCATGCCTGCCGTCTTTTTTCTTCTTAGTGCCCTTGACCGCTCCAGGGGCTGACAGGCAGCTAGCAGGGCCTGTATTCCCTAGGAAGAAACAGGAGGGGTGGTGGAGGAGGCAGTGGCGGGCTCAGCTGGCAGGCGGGATAGGAGATGGCCCCTAGAGACGCCAACCTGGGGCTTGGAGCACGGCATAGCCGCCATCCAGATGTGAGCATGGAGCAGGCAGGGAGGGAGCTGAGTTTCTGGCTAGAAAATTAGCCTCCGGGATGGTGCTTGGTGCTTGGGACCTTTACCCTTGGAATCCAGAGGCTGCCTCTGCAGGGTGAACTAGATGTTTAGTTTGTGGAGGAGCCTTCTGAGAGGGCAGATGGGCATATGGGTATGGGTGGTTTCTCTGCTTTCAGGTTGGGCATTACTTAGCTCCCCACTATCTGCTATGCAGTAGTACATAGTAGCCCCCAGCTACACTCAGGGATTGAACACTTTGCCTAATAGGTGATGGTATGGAACCTAATTAATAACAAAACCAGTCATGCATGTATAGTACTTTACAAACACCTTTCATATCCAGGCTAAGAATTAAAAATGAAGACTAGAATTCAGGTCTTTGATATTCTTTTTTTCCCCCCCTCTCCAAATCTTTATTTTTGAGATGGGGGGAGGAGAAAGGGAAAGGGAAGGGGCAGAGAGAGAGGGAGACAGAGAATTCCAAGCAGGCTCAGCGATGTGGGACTGTAATTCACGAACTGTGAGATGGTGACCTGAGCTGACATTAACCCACTGAGCCACTCAGGCACCCCTGGTCTTTGATATTCTAAAGCCTGTGCCAACAGTTTTTTTGGGGGTGTTGGACAGCACTCTGAATATGAGAGTGGTTTATACCTGTCTTAGTGTAGTTCTTTTTTCCTAGCTTGAAACTACTTTGTTTTTCCAGGGTGACAGTTACTAAATACTGCACACTCCATGCACCCAAACATAGGATGTGTCATCGGCTAGCACGTCATGGCATAGAGAATATTGGTTTTGATGAATCTGAATTTGCCGGATGACCTAGTGCCCGTGGCTAGCCCTCTGGTGATCGATATTCACGTACCAGATTTCCAGGTCAGTTATGAAGGAAGCCTTTGAGGCACAGACATGGTAGGACTCCCTGAATCAAAAGTATGGCTTAACCTGAGAACCTGAGGCAGGGGACCAGAATATTCAAGGATAGGTGCTTCACCTCGAGTACACTGAATGACTTTGGCCAAGTCAAGCGACTTAGTTAGCTGACCTTACTAAGCTTCAGCTTCCTTATATATTAAAGTAGGAATAATTTGTTCACTTGTTCATCAAATATTTATGGAGTGTGCACTGTTCTGAGAGATGAATAAGAGGGACAATATCCTTGTCCTCTTGGAGCTTGCCGTTTAGTGGGTCTAAAACTGCAACCATTTATTGAGAGGAGCAATAAATAATTAAATATCTAGAAAGTCAGGAAGAAGTAAAGGCTAGGAAGCAGATTAAAGCAGGGCAAGGTGAAAATAAAATCTTAAAAAAAAAGAGGGGGGGGCACCTGGCTGGCTCAGTTGGTGGAGCACGTGACTCATGGTCTTGGGGTTGTGAGTTTGAGCCCTATGTTGGGTATAGAGATTACTTAAAAACAAAATCTTTTTTAAACAGTAATAAATCAGGGCAAGGGTGTGTGGGTGGAGGCTGTTTTATATCCGGAAGTCAGGTAGTCCTTAAGTGGCTCACTGAGGATGTTTCAGACAGATCATTCATGTAATGTGCTCAGCTCAGTGTTGACAACAATTGAGAGCTTAACAAACCTAGTATTATGTCAGCCCGCTCCACAGCTCTCAGTCCATATTTTAGTCTCCGAATAGCAGCAATAATCAACACTTATGAAGGTATTACAATGAGCTAGGCATTATTCTAAGCCCTTTACATATTTTAACTGATTTAATTCTTATAGTAACTCTTATGAGGTAGGGACTATGAGTATCCCCTTTTATGGGGTTAGAAATTGACACATAGAAAGAAGTCCAAACAATGAGGGAGGTCTGGAGGCTGAGACCAGAACCCAGGTGTCTGTTTCTAGAGGCTGAGCTGAGATGGAGGGGCCTGTGATCAGATTCCCGAGTCAGTGAAGCTGGCATAGGCAGGTTCCGATGTCAGATTGCCTGGCTTCTCATCCTGGCAGGTCTAAGCCTCTCTGCTTCAGTTTCTTCATCTCTCAAATGGGAATACCAGAACCTAATTTACCTCATAGGGACCATGATTAAAACATGAGTCTTCATTCTGCTCTCTGGGGTCCCAGCCTGTTCTGAGACCAGCCTGGCAGGGAGTATAGAGGGCCAAGGGCCCCCCGAAACTTCTAAAGGGAAATTAAGGCACATCAGGCAATTGTCAGAGCAACCCTAAGTTCAGCTGGAGTCCAGACCTCGGAAACTAGGTTTTTAGGATTTTGAGGGTGCTAGGGTGGAATTAGGAGACCCTTAAATACGAAAGACAGGTGAAATCTTGGCATGGCCACAACATTCGGCTTCCGTTTCAGCCGTCAGGAGAGGTAAGGCTTCCACGAATGTCAGCGTTGGAATGACGCCTAGAGATTATTGAATTAGTAGATGGGTAAACTGAACCCCAGAAAAGCTGAGGGGCTTACTCAAGGTCACGAGGTGCATTAGTATGCAGTCAGCTGCTGCAGACTGACAGCAGCCTCCGCTTTCCTTGAGACTTTCGAATCTCGGCCTCTTACCGGGGCTTCCTCAGGGCGGAAAGGGCCTCACCTCGGTGCGGGGCACTAGCTACCTCATTCCCCACGTGGGTGCTGCAGGAGCCCGGAACACCGGGACTCCGGAGAGAGTTCGATTTGCGCTTGCGCACACGCGGCCAGCTCCTTGCCTCCCCCCCCCCCCCCCGCTTTTTTCTTCCCCTCCACTGCCCTTACCGGCCTTGAGGAGGGGGGAAACTAGAGGAGCCAAGAACTTGGCCTCAGCCAATGGGCTGACGGGCCGCGGGCCCGGCCCCCACCCTCCCTCAGTCGCGGACCAATAGAAATTTACTACAATGTTGTGGCGAACGGAGGGGGAGGGGCGCGCGCGGGCTGGCTGGCTGCGGGCCGGGCGGCCTCGCCTCACGGAGGGAAGGCGGGAGGGCGCGCGCCGGGGCCGCCTGCTCGTTCACTCGCTCGCTCGCTCCCTCCCTCCGCCGGTGGGTTAGTCAGTCAGTCAGTCCGCCAGCAGCCGGCGGGCCCGCGAGCCGCAGAGGGCCCGAGTCTCGGCGCCGGCGCCTTCTCCTGCCATTGTTCGTCGGGCGGCTGCAGCGGCGGGCTCGGGAGCCCGGGCCCCGGGGCCACCGGTGAGGAGAGGCGGCGGCGGCGGCGGCGCGAGAGCGGGGTTGGGGGGGCGCGGAACTGTCCCCGAGGGGACGGACCAAGCGGCCGCGGCGGCGCCGCAGCCTCTTTGTCTGCAGCCCCCCGCAGGCCCCTGGCCAGGGGCGCGGGCTGCGGGGCCTCCGCGCGCGGGAGGCTGAGGGGTCCGAGCCCAGACGCTGCCGGCCCGAGGAGGAGGAGGCGGGGGCTGCGCGGAGGGAGCGTTGCAAAGTTGGGCTTTGGGGTCCGTTTTTGACGAGGTCTGCCAATCACTGTCCGCGGGCAGGAGCCTTGGAAGGAAACCAAATGGAGGAGGATTGCGGGTTCCGGGTGGTGAAGGTGTTGGGTGCAGCCGCAGAGCAGTTTCTTCGTGACGGGGTGGCTGGGCCGTCTGGAGAAGTCTGGCACGATCTGAGGGCTGGAAGGGAGCCCTGCAAGGACTGGGAGACCTTCCCTCCGGAGACACCCGCCTGGTTCAAAGGATCCCCCGACCCCGGAGCGGGGGGCGGGGGGGGGGGATGTCTGCCGCGCTCGCTCCCCTAGCCTTCGCGGTTCCCAGTGAACCAAAGGGTTAAATCTATTCTCTCAGCATCGTGACCTCCTTTTTCAGTTCCTGCATCTGTCGGCTTGGAAATATTTCCTCCTGCTTGCTGGGCAGCTTCTACCTGTGGGGAGGCTCGATGCAGGCTCGCCCTCCGAGCTGCACCACCCGGCGATTGTTCCGGGCGGGGGCCTGCCGGAGCGGGGTCCCTGCTCCCCAGGAACCAGCGTTCTCCCGAGAGAAAGTGATCTCACGTGCAGCAGATTGCTGACGGATTGGTTTCTGGCCACATGATAGCCACTGTCATCCTGTTGTTCCTCTAACTGTGCCCTACCAGAAATGTCTAGTCTGTGGGGACCTGTCGTTCTTTGGCATGTACTGCTGATTAGGAGATAGAGGTTTGTTTTGGGAGGTGTGTGTGTGTGCGCGTGTATGTGTAAGTGTAAGAGATGCTGAGCCTTTTTTTAGTAGTCTGGGTGATTTCACAGCTGCTATTTTGTTCTGGCTGTTTTTAGGGAAAATTGCAAGAAATGGTTATGTCTTGTGTCTTGGATATTCTTATAGAGAGTTCTGTGCTCTCTTGAGGATATCCTATGGATGCTGTTACTCACTACTGTTTTCTGTATCCTCAAGCCTGGCCACAATTTTAGTTCGCTTATGCTTTTAATCAAGCAGATTAGCATAGTCCCCCTTACTTTTCATGGAAACTTGATGTACTCTTCATTTCCCTTTTCTGTAAATTGGAAACATCGTAAGTTCTTTGCCAGCTGTACGATTTTTGGCTTTGTAAAACAGTTTCTTGTGTTATAATCCATGTGGAGTACGTAGCAGAATATCTGGCAGCCGGCACTCTATAAGTGACAGATAAAAAAAAAATGGGTATAACTGAACATCAGATTGCCTTGAAATCAAGGTGCAAATTCAGAGTGCTTCTACAAGAAAGTTACGATTAAGGTAAAGAACAGAAGTTATTCATATCTCTGGGGAAACCAAAGTTGGGTATATCTTTGCCACTATTAAAAGTGAGCTCACTGGCAGACCCAAGCTCAGTGTGCTAACCTGATTTCTCTCTCTTCTAGTAACAAAACTATACTTTCCCCCCATATATAATTGAATTCATGCTTGGAAATAATGTTTTTAATATTTAGGCCTGGCCAAAATTCTTCCAACATTTATACCAGTGTTTAATACCAAATATCTTACAGATAAGTCCCCAATCTACTTTTCCACCTTTAGCCTCCTTATTACTTGTAATTTTCAACCAAGAAGAACTGTTCAGTAATAACTCATGCTTTTCCTTTGGCCATGCAGTTCCATCTATGTTTGTCATATATATTCTTCCTGACTTTTTTTTAAGTCTTTTACCTTAAAAATGCTCTGTATATTAGTAATTCGGAGTATGGGGGCAAAGTTCCATATATGGAAGGAACTTGATGGAGTTTTGCTTTGTTTTGAATTTTCTTAAGAGCTTCATTTGTATGGCCAGCTAGTTGAATTTTCTTTAACTGGTGTTTGTTAAAAGGATTTAGGTCCTAAGTGTCCCATTGATATGTGTAGCCCTTAGTGGTAAGTAGATGATGGCTGATGATGGATTAGGAAAACTACTTAGGCTTCCATTCTACTCAGGAGCTAAGATCTCCGCCAGTTGATAAGTTTAAGTTTAATGATTGGGAATTCTGGCTGTCAGCAAATAGACTAGGCTAATATAAATAGACTAAGCTAATCTAAGCTAATAGACCCGTCTTTTAGGTAGGTCTCTTGCTTTATGCATCTCTTCTCTTTCTTGGTGGTCTAGGTCAGCATTTTCTTACTGTTTGTTAAACACTTACATCATATTTGTTGTGCTCAAGTAGAAGATATGTTGAACAAACCTATGTTTGTATAAGTAGGCTTATCCTCAAAATATAAAATAACAATATAATTTATATAATATTAGCAAAATAATACACAGTTTCCTCTTTGCATATTTAAAAGTGCTTTCATCTTATCCCTTTTTTCCTTATGAAACACTTGTAAGCTAATATCTAAATTAACAAATGTTTTTAAATGATTCCTTTCTTCTCTGAAAAAAATGGTTGTGGTATTTGTTGAGGTATGACCTATATATTTTTTCCTGTTACTCTCTTTTGTCAGGTTTGTGCCCTACATTTAAAGTTCACCAGTGTGATGTTTTCTTGTGTACAACTTGAGTTTAACATTTTTTGGAAATGACAGAGTGAGACTTCCATCCCATTCTTCAGTTTTTATGGTCTTAGTTTTAAACAAATTCATATTGTGGGAGATGGTGTGCTTACAGCGTTATTTGGTTTCCTTCCTACTTTTGTTAAAGCTTCAGAATTGAGTCTGTCAAAAGTGTTGCCTAAAAGTCACAGGACTCTTAAATTCTCTGCAGATACTTTGATACGTGTACCCTTAGATTGTATCGAGAAAGGATACTATATTTTGTCAAATGCTTTCTCTGCATCTATTGAGAGGATCACATGGTTCTTGTCCTTTCTTTTATTGATGTGATGAATTACATTGATTATTTCGTGGATATTGAACCATCCCTGCATCCCAGGTAAAAATCCCACTTGATCGTCATGAATAATTTTTTTTATTGTATTGTTGGACCTGGCTTGCTAGTATCTTGTTGAGGATTTTTGCATCCATGTTCATCAGGGAAATTTATCTGTAGCTATCATTTTTAGTGGAGTCTTTGGTTTTGGAATCAAGGTAATGCTGGCTTCATACAAAGAGTTTGGAAGTTTTCCTTCCATTTCTATTTTTTGGAACAGCTTCAAGAGAATAGGTGTTAACTCTTCCTTAAATGTTTGGTAGAATTCCCCTGGCAAGCCAGCTGGCGCTGGACTCTTGTTTTTTGGGAGATTTTTGATTACTAATTTGACTTCTTTACTGGTTTTGGGTCTTCAAATTTTCTATTTCTTCCTGTTTAATTTTGGTAGTTTATGTGTTTCTAGGAATTTGTCCATTTCTTTCAGATTCACTATTTTATTGGCATATAATTGCTCATAATATTCTCATTATCGTTTTTATTTCTGCTGTGTTGGTTGTGATCTCTCCTGTTTCATTCTTGATTTTATTTTTTTGGGTCCTTTCCTTTTTCTTTTCGATCAAACTGGCTAGTGGTTTATCAATTTTGTTAATTCTTTCAGAGAACCGGCTTCCGGTTTCATTGATCTGTTCTGCTGTTTTTTTTGTTTTGATAGCATTGATTTCTGCTCTAATCTTTATTATTTCCTGTCTTCTGCTGGTTTTGGGTTTTATATGCTGTTGTTTTTTTTTTTTAATTTTAATGTTTTTATTTATTATTGAGAGACAGAGAGAGAGACAGAGCATGAGCATGGGAGGGGCAGAGAGAGGGGGAGACACAGAACGAAGGACGCTCTAGGCTCTGAGCTGTTAGCACAGAGTCCAACGCGGGGCTTGAACTCACACACTGTGAGATCATGACCTGAGTCGAAGTCAGATGCTCAATCGACTGAGCCACCCAGGGGCCCTTATATGCTGTTCTTTTTCCAGCTCTTTAAGGTATAAGGTTAGATTGTGTATCTGAGACCTTTTTCTTCCTTCTATGAGAAGGCCTGGATTGCTATATACTTCTCTCTTATGACCACCTTTGCTGTGTCCCAGAGGTTTTGGGATGTGGTGTTATCATTTTCATTGGCTTCTATGTACTTTTTAATTTCCTCTTTAACTTCTTCGTTAGCCCATTCATTCTTTAGTAAGATGGTCTTTAGGCTCCAAGTATTTGTTATCTTTCCACATTTTTTCTTGTGGTTGATTTCTAGTTTCATAGCATTGTGGTCTGAAAATATGCATGGTATGATCTTGATCTTTCTGTACTTGTTGAGGGCTGATTTGTGTTCCAGTATGTGGTCCTTGTACCTATAGATTGTAATTTAAAACATATGGTCTTGGGGCACCTGGGTGGCTCAGTTGGTTAGGCATCCCACTTTGGTTCAGATCATGATTTCATGGTTCATGGGTCTGAGCCCCATGTCAGGTTCAGCTCGGAGCCTGTAGCCTGCTTCAGATTCTGTGTCTCCCTCTCTCTCTCTCTGCCCCTCCCCTGCTGATGCACACACTCTGTTTCTTTCTCAAAAATAAATAAACATTATAAATATATCTAAATAGACAAACGGTCCATAATTTGTGATGTGAATGATAGCGCTTGCATATATTGTTTCTGAATGTCCAAAGCCTATTTAAAATTGGTGATCTGATTTTATAACTTTAGTGTATCAGTGGCCATGGGTCACAGAATTTGGTTATAAAATCAAGAGGAGCATACAGTGAGACCACAGTCTGTTTCCTTGTTATCTAAGAAGCTGGCCAGACCAAGTGCTGCCAGGGTATTTTTCTAAGAGTCTTATCAAATTAATGATTGGGCACATGGCAAATTCAGATGCGTATTCATCCCAACTTCTAAAGAGCTTATTTTTTCCTCTATTGCTTGAGAATGGAACCATCTTATTTTGTGAGCTAAGCAATAATAATTTTAAGAACAGCTTTGCTTTTTTTCTCTAACACCCCCAATGATGAAACGTAAAGATTAAAAAACATCTTTTTTTCTGTTCTTATATTTATTTTTGTGAGACAGAGAGAGACAGCATGAGCAGGGGAGGGTCAGAGAGAGAGGGAGACACAGAGTTTGAAACAAGCTCCAGGCTCTGAGCTGTCAGCACAGAGCCCGATGTGGGGCTCGAACCCACGAACTGTGAGATCATGACCTGAGCCAAAGCAGGACACTTAACCGACTGAGCCATCCTGAAACTTAAAGATTTTAAAAGAGGCCTCTGAATTTATCAGGTATGGGCCTTATTTATGTAGAGATCTAGAATTATTAGGAAGTAATTGATTTATTGTATTTATAATAGTATTTTGTTGGAGAAAAGCCAGAGTCCAAGAATATGTGTTAATTTTTGCTTTTTATTTAAGTTTGTTGGTATGTCATTGGGTCCTTTTTATGAGTGGATTCATGGTATGTTCAGTAAAATGCCGTGTAACGCATACTCTGGAGTACACACTGGGTTAAATTAGTATTTTGATTTACTCTTTGGCTATATAATGAATACACAGTGAGAAGGATTAAAGAAGCTATAGCAATGAACAGTATTTAGAAACCGGAGGCGTTAGAAAGCAGAACTTTGATATTTTATTTTGAGTGCAGATCTTATTTAGAATTAACTGGCTCACTGACACTACTTCACATGTTGGTTTTAGGAAAGTTTAATGAGAAAATCTGATTATGATGAAAGTCTGTTTGTACTTATTTTTGTTAATTATTTTTAGTTAAATGGGCTTGTATTCACCTTGAAGTATTTGAAAATAAACTGGCTAGCTCTTTGGACTTTAAAGAAAAGCAAAATCCCAATATTGTGTATGGCCAATACAATTAAAGGAATGACTTGGAGAGACTTTAGTATACCCTGTCCCCTGATCTTTATCAGCTTCTTTCAAAGTAAATATGCTATCCCTAAAAGTCCCCTATATACGGAAATTCCAGAGCCATACTTGCATCATGCTTATTTTATTATTTATTATTTTGTTACTGCACTTATTAAGACCAGTTCTCATATTGCAGTTATCTCTTAATTATCTCCAAAATTAATCCCTATGGATTAAACTGTGATTGTTTAATGGCTGAGGTTCTTTGGGTCACTGCCACCAAATTAATCTAGGCCCTCTTCTATCATTCTCAACTCTCAGGGAAATCTCTGTTTATGGAAACTGATATTGTTTCTCAGCCATGTGGAGGGGAGCCTTGGGTAGAGTTAAAGTGATCTTGGCAGAGTGGGTAGGAAAAGGCAAGGTTATCTGATGGGACAGATAGGAACACTGACTTTATACTGATAAATAAGATTGGAAGAAGCAGTAGATGCTCTATTAATATTATCTAATTCTATTCTATATTCAATGTTTACGTATAATCCTATTATCCAATAGTGTTATCTACTAATAGGAACAGGAACACCGCAGTTCCTTTTTGGAAATAGTTAGAAATAATAAGATAAAATAGAATAGAATATATACTCTTGAAGTTAATTTAGATTTATAAATGCAAACTGCCTGCTGCTTGCACCTTCCATCATCTACAAAATCGTCCTTAACCAAACCAACTTTTGGTAGGCACTCTATATGTCTGAATTGTAGACTGAATACAACGTAGAGGTTTAGATACTTTCTACATTAATATTCATACAGAAAACTTTTATATCCTATTTTGATAATATCTGCATTAAGTCATAAAAAGTTATAAAAGGTTTGACTAATTCTCAGTGATTTAACAACATTAAAGGACAGAGCTATTTTGGGGTGCCTGGGTGGCTCATTTGTTGAAGTTGGACTTTTGGTTTCCACTTGCATCATGACCTCACAGTTTCGTGGGTTTGAGCCCCACGTCAGGTTCTGCGCTGCTGGTGTGGAGCCTGCTTGAGAATCTCTCTGTGCCCCTCCCCTGCTCAAGCTCTCTCTGTCTCTCTGAAAATAAATATATAAATGTAAAAAAAGTATAGGGTTATTTTGAATTGATTAAAATTAAGCCTGTGATCCACAAGTGAAATAGAAATGCATACTTTCGGTAATTTATGAATATACAGTACTATGTCAAGGTTGAATTGTGATTGCTATTCAGCTGTTACTTCATGCTTATATAAATTAAATAACTATTGGAATCATTTTAATGCAATGAGAGCTTAACAGCAATCTTTGAGTACATTATCTTATAAAGAATTGTCATTAAAAATTTTTTTTAGTGTTTATTTTTGAGAGAGAGACAGAGAGAGAGAGAGACAGACAGAGCTGGAGCAGAGGAGGGACAGAGAGGGGGACAGAGAAGAGCCCCACGCAGGGCTTGAACTCTGGAAGGGCTGGATCAGGACCTGAGTTGAAATGGGACACTTTACCCACTGAGCCAGCCATGCGCCCCAAGAATTACCATTTTAATTTATATGTCAAGTATTTTAAAAACATATTTATTTGTTTATTTTGAGAGAGAGGGAGAGAGAGAATCCTAAGTAGGCTCCAAGCTCAGCTCAGTAGGGGCTCCATCTGACGACCTGGAGATCATGACCTGAGCCAATATCAAGTTAGGTGCTTAAATGACCAAGCCACCCAGGTGCTCTTATCAAGCATTTTAATTTACCAGTTTGAACTTCTGCATATATTCAAGTGAGAAGTTTTTCACTTTAATGATACACTTGGCCCAGGCTGTTGAATTTCATGTTTCCCTCTAATTTTGACCATACAGACACAGGCAGACTATCAAGAGCTCCAAGGATTTAAGCCCTCACATTTTACCTGCCAACTATTTCAGTATGCAATAGGGACTCACAGAAGGGATCTTAAAAGTGAAGGCTCTTCCCTCCCCCCGCCCCCCTGCTACCACCCACTTGCCGTTTCTTGCCCTTTTCTCTCTTTTTTTTTAATTATTCAGAGAATTGACAGTGTTGCTAACTTACTACCTGTGAGTCCTGCTTATCTTGATGGCATTATATAATTATATAGACCTTTTGCATGGTGTCATATGATGTTGTATATATGCCCTCCCACACGTGTGTCTTTAGAGTAATTTCTTTCCATCTGGTGTTGGAAATGAGCTCTTTGTGAGGTTATTTTTAAATCTTCAAGCTTTCTGGCATCCTCCACTCTTGAAATAACATAGTTGCTTTTGAAGGCAAGAAAATCCACATAGTATATTTAGTGTTTTTTTCCAGTGAAAATGTAAATAGCACTTTGTTTTAAAAATCATATCCTGTGTTCTAAACAAGCAAAACATGTATTTTATTTTTAGATAGTCTCCAGATAATTTTGTTACCGTGCAGGAAACAATCAGTCGGTTGTTGCCAAGTAGATAAAATAAAGGAGAAGTACTTAAGGGAAAGCCTGCCAAGAATAAGAAACCCGTTAGAAGAACGAGGTTTCAAAGATATTTTATTCTCTGAAGGTTTATTGGTATCCTTTTCTAAACTCGTGCAGCATTTATTTGTTATATATCAGATTTGTCCTGTGTTGTTTTATATTGTGTATAAAACTGCTATTCCCCAATGAGATTGGCAGCTTCTGAGGGGGAGGGGGTCAGTATTCTGTTGTTTCATTTTATTCTCATCCCCCCCGCCCCCAGACACTGCACAGTACAGCAGCTAGATACATAATACAGGGGACACACTAGACATATGGAGGTGTAGTGAGAACGTGAATTCCCAGGATAATTAATAGTTAAGCCCTGGGTTGTAATTCTGACTGCTTCCGATTGCCTTTCTGTGTATGTGAGTGTGTGTCCTATTTTCTTGGAAAGTAAGTCAAAGATATCATGACACTTCACTCTGAAAACACTTTGGTATACATGTCCTGTGAATAAAGACATTATCCTCCATAATTCTGATACCAGCATTATACCTGAGAAAATTAACAATACTTCCATAACATCAACCAATAGCAAATTCAGTGTCATTTTCTTAGCAGGATTCATCCAATAATTCCTTTTTTCCCGATGCTATTTTTGTTGACTTTTCTTGCTAGTTATATTGTTTCTAATAATACCATAATGAACACTGCTTAACGGTATTCAGCAATTAATGTACTCCGTTTGATGTTTTATATAACTGAAAAGACTAGCATTGGCGTGAATGATTGCAATCACTGTAACATCATCTATAAATAAATATACTATAGGATGTGTCCGTGGCCAAAAGGCTAGGTGTTTCTGTTTTGTTTGGTTTTTAGACTCTTATCATGCCTGCTGTGGTAGGCAGACTTGGAGATGGTGTCAGTGATTCCTGCCTCCTGGTATTCCTGTCTTTGTGTAATCTCTTCCCCTGGAGGCCCTTGAATGTAGCCTGGACCTGGTGACCTAACTTCTGATGAATAGAATACAGCACAGGTGATGGGATGTCACTTTCAAGATTAGGTTGCAAAAGGCTTTGGCTTTTGTTTTGGGACCTCTCATCTTGGGCACTTTCTGGCACTTCCTGTCATTTGGATCACCACCTGCCATAACCTAAGACTGTACACGCGGCCTATAGAGAAGCCCGCATGGTGAGAAACCAGGTCTGTCGGCGACAATGTCAGTGAGCTTGGAAGCAGATCTTTCTTTTTTTTTTCTTTTTTTAAAAAACATTTTAAAACATTTTAAAAATGTTTACTTATTTATTTTTATAGAGTGAGAGAGAGAGAGAGAGAGAGAGAGAGAGCCAGGGAGGGGCAGAAAGAAAGGAGAGCAAGAATCCAAGCAGGCTCCTGAGCTGAAATCAAGAGTGGATGCTTACCCAGCTGGTTAACTGAGTGAGCCACCCAGGCGCCCCTGGAAGCGGATCTTCCGAGGCCCAGTAACAGCTACGTGAGAGAGCTTGGATGCAGATTCTTTGGGTGGGACTTGAGTCTTGAGAGGAATGCAAACACGGTTGACACTTGATTGCAGTGTCCTGTGAGACCCTGAGCCAGTGGCAGCCCAGCTAAGCCATGCCTGAATTCTTGATCCACTGAAACTGAAAATAATAAATGTCGTTTCCAGACACCTGGGTGGCTCTCTTGGTTAAGTGTCCAACTTCGGCTCAGGCCATGATCTCGTGGTTCATGAGTTAGAGCCCTGAGTCAGTTTCTTCTGCTGTCAGCCCAAAGCCCCCTTCAGATCCTCTGTGTCCTTCTCTCTCTGCCCCTCCCCCACTTTTGTGTGGGTACTCATGCTCTCTTAAAAATAAACATTTAAAAACAAATGAAAGTTTGTTGTTTTAAGCCACCAAGTTTTGGGAGTAATTATTTTTAAGATTTTATTTTTAAGTAATCTTCATACCAATGTGGGGCTTAAACTCATAATCCCAAGATCAAGAGCCACATATTCTATCTACTGAGCCTGCCAGGTGCCTGGTTTTGGGGGTAATCTGTTGTACAACAATAGATAGCTGATACATCTACCACTTAGTAATTTAATACATATTTGTTGGTCATCTGCTATTTACCAGGCACTGTGTTAAGTGCATTGGGACGCACAGTGAATAGAAGTGTCTATTCTTTTGGAGCTTACATTTTAGTGGGAAAGAACAAATAATAAACAAGTCTACAGATCAGGGGTAGAGTATAAGATTTTCGTGAGGATCAGGGAAAGCAGGATAAGGGGATAAAGAATGAGGGAGATGGGTGGATATTTTGTTTTATTTTATATTTTTAAGTAGGCTCCACACTGGGTGGGGGGTCATGAGTTCAACATAGGGTTTGAACTCACAACCCTGAGATCAAGAGTCAGATGCTTAACTGACTGAGCCACCCAGGCATCCCTGGGGCAGATATTTTAGATAGTAGATAGAGAGGTCAGAGACGGCCTGTTTGGAAAGGTGACTTTTGAACAGAGTCCTGAATGATATCTAGAGAAGAGCATTCCAGGCAGAAGAACAATAGGCACAAAGGTTAAGCATGTTTGACGTGTTTGAGAAACATTAAGTAAGCCAGTGGGGTGGGATCAAAACGATCTAGGGGAAAATGGTAAGAATTTAGTTCAGAAAGGTTGTAGGTGGGCGAAGGGATCGTGCATGTCGTACCTTGTTGGCTATGCTAGAGGCTTTGCATTTTTTTCTGAGGCAGGAATTCTCCAGAGGATTTTGAGCAGAGGAATGGCATGGCCATTCATTTAATGCATATTAATTGGTTATGCACAATGAGCAGGACCCTGTGGGTGTATGTGATCACAAAAATCTTAGAGACGTGACCCCTGTCCTAAGGAAGTTTAATGATCTAGTGTGACTAGAAATGACTGGGCATGCACAAAAAAATTAAGAATTGAGGCACAGTGTCCTGGAAAGGCATGTAGTAATGGGAAAAGCATAGAGTAAAACCTAGATTAAAATTCTTGCTCTTCCCCTTGGTTTCATACATTTCAGCAACTATTTACTATGTGGTATTATACGTGAGATAAAATAATAATGCTGGTGTTTGTTGATGACCTGTATGTGCTGAGCTCTGTGTTGTGTGCTTTATAAACACGACATGGGTGTTGAAGAGTGTGAGCTCCAGGGCTAAGATGCCTGGTTTTAAATTCTAGTTGTGTCACTCTTTACTTGGTGACTGTGGGCAAATTACTTAACTTCTGTACCTCAGTACTCATTGTATAACATGGAGATGATAAAAATATCTGTACCTTTTACAGATGGGTATGATGATTAAATGAGTTAATACATGTAGTTAGAACATTGGCACCAGATACATGCTAGCCCTTATTTTTTTGTTTAAACCTCACCACATCCTCTATGCAGCAGGTGTGGTTAATCCCATTTTACATTTCAAGGAGCAGGTTAAAAAGTTAAGTAGCTTGTACAAAGTTGTACAACTAGCAAGTGAAAATTGTCTTCAAAGCCACATTCCTTACTGCGGCACCTTTGCTTACTCAGTATGTCCATGAGCAAGTGGGGAAAGAGTGATCTGGATACAGGCCTTCTGTCAAAGATAATGATTTCTTAATGATTGCGCTCTGGTGAAAGTTCTTTTCCATGCCTTAGATTCCTCTTCCGTAAAGAGAGGATGATACCCATGATACAGAGTAGTAACAGAGAAAAACAAACCTTATTGTGTGCCTGTAGATATGCAATAAGTGTTAATTCCATTTTCCCCTTGATAAAATATGGCCTCATAGAAATGGGAAATAATCTATGTTCAGGAGAATGATTGTGCTTCTTGACCAATATCTTTTTTCTACTTAAATTGGGTATCTGTGAATATTATATATAAATAAATATAATGTAGCTATACGGGATTTTATGTAGTTTTGTCCAGTGGTGAACTTTGCTTTTGATTCAGACTTACACTATAAAATTTTTAAGCCTCTGTGTGAGTTTTCTAAAGACCCATTTCACAGCAACTCTGGCTTCATAGCTTCGTTTCCGGGTTGGTAGGACGTGATCATGTGGTTGATGTCCCCATTGTTGCTTTTATCTTTTGCAGCATATGTGAAAGTAAACATACAGGGTTGAAAAACAGGAAGGGGTTTGGCCGATGTTCGTTGAGAGGGTATTTTTGCAGGGGAGCTTGCTTGCACACAAGCCACCTGAAATTTGAACTGCCTTGGATCGTGTGACTTTTAGCAGATACAAAAAGATAGACATTATTGTCTTAAAGTAAATAAAAAAGCAAATGATTGTGCAGTTTAACCAACTCATGAATTTGCATATGTTTCTACATTTAAACATACTGGAAAGTGAGAAGAGTGTGTTCCTCTTTTCATTTGAATGGCAGACTGATGTAGAACTTTATAGTCACCTGAATTCTGGGTTCTTTTTACCTGGAATAATTTTTCAGGGAGGAAGTACAGACTTCTTTGATATTGTTGGATATCTGTTCTAATAGCATTACACTTGAACTTAATTAAAAAGTCAAAACTTAAGACAGTGTTTTTCTAGTTGGCTCTTGTCTTTGTTCCTCAGGAAGAGAATTAACACATGCCAAATGCTAGCTATATATCATTTAATACTCTCCATATATGCTAACTCAGTGCATACATTAATTATAAATTTTTCCATCTTTGACATTCAGTTCACAATGAGTTTTTATTGCTTTGGTCAAATCCCTTCCTCTTTCCCGTTTTCTTCTTCCCTCTTATACCCTCCCTTTCTTCCTTCCTCTTCTTTTCTTAAATTATTCTCTCTCATACTCTTGCTGAACAGTTTTCTATTAATAGTGTTTCAGAGGCAGTGTGATGTAGCAGTCAATAAAGAGAAGGGTTTTGGAATCAGATAGACTTGAATTTACAGTCAGTTTGTTTTTGATAGGAAGAAAACCTGCTTTCTTTTTTAATAAATAAAAGCCCAGAACCTCCAGAGTTGGCTTTAGAAGGAGATTCTGCACCTGGGGTGGAATGATTGGAGCTCACAGCAAGGACTTTTGTTCCCAAAGATTCACTTTCTCCTGAGAAATGCCTTGCTGACCTCAGGGAGTGTTGCTTTAATTTTCTGTCCCAAAGGTGAATCTTCTCTTAATACTCTTGTGGTACACAGCTGAGACTAGGCGGGAACACGTAGTACTTTACTAGAGGCTCGGAGATACCAAAGGGAAATAAACACAGAGATATGCTTTGATATAATCTGGCTCACAAGATAAAACTCCTCTTCAATTTGAGGTCTTCTATTGGAATAGCTCCCTTCTTGACCCCAAAACATACACCTGGCTCCAGTGGCAGAAGCCATCTCTAACTCTTCTACCTGGAATGCCTCCAGCACCATATCCAGATTGCTCTAAATCCACAGGAGAAGGCCCAGGGACAAAGGAATTCTTTATCTTGCCAGCATATGATTATATATGAGAGAAGACCCATTTCTTGCCTGTGATCAATATCAGGTCTCTACAACTCTTAGGGGAGACCACAGTTACCCACAGAATATCTAATTACTATTCACCGGAGAGAAGCACAAACAGTAGAGGGGTTTTGGGGTAGAAGTGGGAGGGGAGTTTCATTTTAACCATTTACCCCAGATCATATAATCCCTGATCATAGTTCAATAATTTGGCACAAAATGGCTCTGAATAAATATTTCCTTCCCATTCCTTGATTCTTAACACCACGTGATGCCTGAGGAGCTACCCTTTAGCTTGCTGTAATTTTAATCTCAGAATTTGGGTTGAGGAGATTCTAGTATTTAATTAGGTCCAAAGGTTGGCTGAGAATAGTGGTGATAAACATAGCTGGTGCGATCAGGATGGAACTGGTGCCCTGAGCAGGCTGAGTTTAAATGTTAAAGGAGGTATCCTTTGTATCACAGCCTATTAATTCTGCAAGAGGATATGGAACCAGGCTATTGATACAGGTTCATAGGCTTATTTCTCAGATAACCAGAGTATTGGAGTCAAAGACCTGTGGAGTCACAGACCTGGTTTAGAATCCTGGCTCTGATACTGATTAGCTAGCTGTGTGTAATTGGGCGTGTTATCCTTCCTGTTTCTCGGTTTCTTCATCTGTTAAATTTGTACAACATTTAACATTATAAGCATTATAGAACTACTGAAAAGATGAGAAACAGACGAGAAACTTGGGGGTTAGGGACACTGACCCCCTGTGCAGTCAAAAATCCATGTGTAACTTTTGACTCCCCCAAACTTAACTACTAATCGCCTACTGTTGACCAAAAGTCTTACTGATACATAGTCGATTAACACATATTTTGTATGGTATACGTATTACAGATGAATTCTTACAGTAAGCTAGAGAAAAGAAAATGTTATCAAGAAAATCATAAGGAAGGAAATAGTACTGTATTTATTTAAAAAAAAATCCACATGGGGCACCTGGGTGGCTCAGTCAGTTAAGCGTCTGACTTCGGCTCAGGTCATGATTTCACAGTTGTGGGTTCAAGCCCCGCGTCGGGTTCTGTGCTGACAGCTAGCTTGGAGCCTGGAGCCTGTCTTCAGATCCTGCGACTCTTTCTCTTTCTGACCCTCCCCTGCTCAGGCTGTCTCTTTCTTTCTCAAAAATAAATAAAAAAAATTTAAAAAAATCCACATAGAAGTGGACCTGTGCAGTTCAAACCTGTGTTGCTCAAGAGTCAACTGTAAAATCTAATATGCTTAACAATATGCCTTGCACGTAGTGGGCACGTAACAAGTAGAAACTGATTATCGTTATTATTATTATTTTAAATGCCATACCGTTAAAATCTAGCTTGCACTTTGACTTATATATGTTCTGACCTGGCTTTTTTTTTTTTTTTTGACAGCTTGTTTGAGATACAGTGAACATACCATACAGTTTACCCATGTACAGTATACAATTCACTGTTTTCTGGTATGTTCACAGGGTTTTGTAGCCATCATCTCAATCTAATTTTAGACCACTCTTGTCAGCCCGTAAGGAAACTTCAATCCCTGTTCCCTGCTCTGCAACCCCAGTGCTAGGCAACCACTAACTACTTTATGTTTCTATTGATTGATCTATTCTGGACATTTCATGTAAATAGAATCATACAATATGTGGCCTTTGTGACTGGCTTCTTTAACTTAGCATAGAATTTTCAGGATTTATCCACATGGGAGTGTGTATCAATAGCTCATTCCTCTTTATTGCTGAATCATATTCCATTGTATGAATATACCACATTCTATTATTTATTTTTATTGATTTATCCAATTTAAAACAATTGAAGTGTAATTAACACATAATGTTTATATTAGTTTCAGGTGTACAAGGTATTCAACAATTCTACACAGTACTCAGTGCTTCTCTAAGTGTAATCATCATTTGTCATCATACGTCATTATTACAGTATTATTACTTCCTTGTACTTATCATGACTTACTTATTTTATAACTGAAAGTTCATACCTCTTAGTCATTATCTGTTGCACCTCCCTACCCCCACACACCTTTTATTTATCCATTCATCAGCTGATAGACATTTGGGTGGCTTTTACGTTTTGACAATTATTAATAAAGCTGCTGTGAACATGTGTCTTCATTTTTCCTGGGTATATACCTAGGAGTGAAATTGCTGGTCATATGGAACTTCTATGTTAACATTTTGAAGAATTTCTCTTGGCTGTTTTTTAACCATTTTTCTCTTTCTCTCACGCTTTTTTAATGTTTATTTATTTATTTTTGAGAGAGAGTGAGAGAGGGAGAGAGCATGTGTGCGGAGGAGGGGCAGAGAGGAGGGAGAGAGAGAATCCCAAGTAGGCTC
>PISW01007235.1:0-94217 GCA_004023785.1 Mungos mungo | reverse complement strand
TGGATGGACCTTGAGGGAGTCATGCTAAGCGAAATAAGTCAGGCAGAGAAGGACAGATACCATATGTTTGCACTCATAGGTCTAACAGGAAATTTTCAGAATGATCTAGCTTCAAGAAAAGCAAGCAGTGAGTAGTGCATAAGAAAAATTGACTCAGTATCTAATGGATAGTTGATACCTGTCACAACACAGCATTTTATATACTGTTAAGTGAAACTGCAAAACAGTCTAAGTTTATTTTGGGAGAGTTTGCTGTATAATTGGATTTAATGAAATGTTTAGAGGTGCAGTAGGCATGACTTTGAGTAGAAAATGAAAGAAAATGCAAAATGCTTATTGATTCATGATGTGGTTTCATCTTAGCTTGGGCAAACCATGAAGTATTTAATACATAGTAGCAGAATATTTACTATTGAAGCTTGAAAAGATGTGAGTTCTTTGTGTGCAATCTTTCATTTATGCATGTGAGAGGGTTTTCTTTTTTTTTTTTTTTTTAATATTTTTACATTGTAGTACTTGTTTTGCTTGTTGGGAGTGTTTGCTTATTTAATACATTCCGTCAAGGACAGAAATTACATGCTGTTTTTTTTTCCCCCTAGGAAGTGTGTCTTGGGTTTTTCCCTTATTATTTTCTTTACTTTTTTTTCCCCCTCTTCTTTTTTTGGTGGTGGGGGTGGTTATGTTTAAATGAAGTTGCTTTTACAACACCAAAGACTCAATCATGCATTTCCTATATAAAAGGTAGCTACTTTTTTGCATGGACCTCAAGTATATTGTAGTACAGAGGTGGAATTTAAGGAAAGGTCTCAAGCAGGCTGTGTTGTAGCTTATGGGCAAGTAATAAATTGTATCATTTATCTTGAATGTATCACAGATAAGCTGCTATATAACGATTGCCACTTCAGATAGCTGTGAAATTAGGTGATTAATTAGTTGTTACTTAACCTTCTAATTTCTGTATAAGTCTAATTACATGCAATAGAAGTTGGTGTTTTGATTTTTTACTTTGCTTTTCTGTTTGGAGTGTCATTGTAACTACTGTATTGTAAATGATGGAAAATAATTGCATATGTTAAAAAAATAAATTGTATTATATTAAAAAAAAAAAACAACAAAAAATTATACCCAAGAACTTTCCTCAATCTGGGGAAGGAAATAGACAGTGAAATCCAAGGGGCACAGAGAACGCCCCTAGGACATAACTTGAATCGACCTTCAGCATGACATATCATAGTGAAACTGGCAAAATATAAGGATAAAGGAGGATTCTGAAAGCAGCTAGGGATAAAAGGGCCCTAACATACAAACAGAAACCTATCAAAGTGGTTAAAGACCTACCTACTGAAACTTGGCAGGCCAGAAAGGAATGGCAGGATATCTTCAATATGATGAACAGGAAAAATATGCACCCAAGAATCCTTTATCCAGCAAGCCTGTCATTCAAAATAGAAGGAAAATAAAAGTTTTCCCAAATGAACAAAAATTGAGAGAAGTCATCACCACCAAACCACCCCAACAAGAAATTTTAAGAGGGATTCTATGAGGGAAATGTTGCAAGGAACACAGGGTACCAGAGACACCACTGAAAGCATGAGTCCTACAGAGAACGCAATGACTCTAAACCCATATTTTTCAATAATAACACTGAATGTAAATGAACTAAATGCTCCAATCGAATGACATAAGATGGCAGAATGGATAAAAAAAAAAAAACAAAATCTATCTATTTGCTGTCTACAAGAGACTCACTTTAGACCTGAAGACACCTTAAGATTGAAAGTAAGGGGATGGAGAAAGATCTATCATGTACTGGACACCAAAAGAAAGCTAGAGTAGCCATACTTATATTGGATAAACTGGACTTTAAAGTAAAGGCAGTAACAAAAGATGAAGAAGGACATTATATAATAATTACCGGATCTCTCCATCAGGAAGAGCTGACAATTACAAACATCTACACACCGAATTCGGGAGCACCCAAATACATAAAACAATTAATTACAAACAGAAACAATTTTATTGATAAGAATGTGCTAATTGCAGGGGATTTTAATACTCCACTTACAGCAATGGATAAATCAATCAGACAGAAAATCACTAAAGAAACAATGCACCTGAACAACACATTGGAACAGATGGACTTGACAGATATATTTAGAACTCTACATTCTGAGGCTAGGAAATTCACTTTCTTCTTGACTGTGCATGGCACATTCTCCAAGATAGATCACATACTGGGTCATAAATCAGCCCTTCATAAATATAAATGAATTGAGATCATACAATGCACACTTTCAGATCACAGTGCTATGAAACTTGAAATCAACCACAGGAAAAAGTCTGGAAAACCTCCAAAAACATGGAGGTTAAAAACCACCCTACTAAAGAATGATTGGGCCAATCAGGCAATTAGAGAAGAAATTTTAAAATATATGGAAACAAATGAAAACAAAAATACAACCATCCAAACTGTCTGGGATGCAGCAAAAGCAATCCTTAGATGAAAGTATATTGCAATCCAGGCCTATTTCAAAAAGGTAGAAAAAGTGCAATTTAAAATCTCACAGAGCCCTTAAAGGAACTAGAAAGGGAGCAGCAAGAGCAACTCAAACCCAGCAGAAGAAGAGAAACAATAGAGATCAGGGCAGAAATAAACAATATAGAACCCAAGAGAAAGTTGAACAGATCAATGAAACCAAGAGTTGGGTTTTTTTTAAAAAATAAGCAAAATTGATAAACCTTTAGCTAGGCTCCTCAGAAAGAAAAGAGAGAACACCTAAATAGACAAAATCACGAATGAAAATGGAGCTATTACAAATGATCCCTCAGAAATACTAGCAATCATCAGGAAATGCTGTGAAAAATTATATGCCAATAAGCTGGACAATCTAGAAGAAATGGACAAATTTCTAAACACATATGCACTACCAAAATTCAAACGGGAAGAGATAGAAAATCTGAACAGACACATAAGCAGTGAAGAAATCAAATCAGTTATGAAAAATCTCCCAACAGATAAGAGCCCAGGGCCAGATGGCTTCCCTGGGGAATTCTACCAGACATTTAAAGCAGGGATAATACCCATTCTTCTCAAGGTATTCCAAAAAATAGAAATAGAAGGAAAACTTTCAGACTCATTCTATGAATCCAGCATCACTTTAATTCCCAAACCAGACAGAGGCCCAACAAAAAAAGAGAACAACAGACCAATATCTTTAATGAATATGGATGTAAAAATACTCAACAAGATACTAGCAAATTGAATTCAACAGCATATAAAAAGAATTATCCACCATGATCAAGTGGGATTCATTCCTGGGTTACAGGGCTGGTTCAATATTCACAAATCCATCAATGTGGTACGTCACATTAACAAAAGAAAAGATAAAAACCATATGATCCTGTCAATAGATGCAGAAAAAGCATGTGACAAAATACAGCACCCTTTCTTAATAAAGACCCTCAAGAAAGTCAAGATAGAAGGAACTTACTTAAACATCATAAAAGCCATTTATGAAAAGCCCACAGCTAATATCATCCTCAATGGGGAGAAACTGAGAGCTTTCCCCCTGAGATCAGGAACACGACAGGGGTGTCCACTCTCACCACTGTTGTTTCTCATAGTGCTGGAAGTCTTAGCATCAGCAATCAGACAACAAAAGGAAATAAAAGGCATCAGAATTGGCAAAGAAGAAGTCAAACTTTCACTTTTCACAGATGACATGATACTCTACATGGAAAACCCAGTTGACTCCACCAGAAGCCTTCTAGAACTGATCAATGAATTCAGTAAATTCGCAGGGTACAAAATCAATGTACAGAAATCTGTTGCATTCCTATACACCAAAAATGAAGCGGCGGAAAGAGAAATCAAGACACTGATCCCATTCACAGTTGCACAAAAAAACCCATAAAATACCTAGAAATAAACCTAATCAAAGACGTAAAAGACTTGTACGATGTAAACTATAGAGAACTTGTGAAGAAAATTGAAGAAGACAAAGAAATGGAAAAACATTGCATGCTCATGGATCGGAAGAATAAATATTGTGAAAATGTCATTACTACCCAAAGCAATCTTCACATTCAGTGCAATCCCCATCGAAATTGCACCAGCATTCTTCCCAAAACTAGAACAAATTATCCTAAAATTCGTATGGAACCACAAAAGACCCCAAATAGCCAAAGTAATATTGAAGAAAAAAACCAAAACGGGAGGCATCACAATCCCAGACTTTAGCCTCTACTACAAAGCTGTCATCATCAAGACAGTATGGTATTGGCACAAAAACAGACACACAGACCAATGGAATAGAATAGAGAACCCAGAACTGGGCTCACAAATGTATGGCCAATGAATCTTTGACAAAGCAGGAAAGAGTATGCGATGGAAAAAAGACTGCCTCTTTAGCAGGTGGTGCTGGGAGAACTGGACAGCAACATGCAGAAGAATGAAACTAGACCACTTTCTTACACCATACACAAAAATCAACTCAAAATGGCTGAAGGACCTGAATGTGAGACAGGAAACCATCAAAACCCTAGAGAAGAAAGCAGGAAATAGCCTCCTTGACCTCAACAACAGCAATCTCCTACTCCACACATCCCCAAAGGCAAGGGAATCAAGAACAAAAATGAACTACTGGTAACTCATGAAGATAAAAAAGCTTCTGCACTGCAAAGGAAACAATCACGAAAAGTAACAGGCAACTGACAGAATGGGAAAAGATAGTGCAAATGGCATATCAGATAAAGGGCTGGTATCCAAAATCTACAAGGAACTCACCAAACTCCACACCTGAAAAACAAATAATCCAGTGAAGAAATGGGCAGAAGACATAAACAGACACTTCTCCAAAGAGGACATCCAGATGGCCTAGAGGCACATGAAATGATGCTCAGCATCACTCAGCATCAGGGAAACACCAAACAAAACCACACTGAGATACCACCTCACACCAGTCAGAGTGGCTAAAATGAACAAATCAAGAGACTATAGATGCTGGCGAGGGTGTGGAGAGACGGGCACCCTCCTACACTGTTGTTGGGAATGTAAACTGGTGCAGCCGCTCTGGAAAACAGTGTGGAGGTTCCTCAAAAAACTATCCGTAGATCTCCCCTATGACCCAGCAATAGCACTGCTAGGGATTTACCCAAGGGATACAGAGGTGCTGACACATAGGGGCACATGTACCCCAATGTTCATAGCTGCACTTTCAACAATAGCCAAATCATGGAAAGAGCCTAAATGTCCATCACCTGATGAGTGGATCAAGAAGATGTGGTTTGTATATACAATTGAATACTACATGGCAATGAGAAAGAATGAAATCTGGCCATTCGTGGCAACGTGAATGGCCCTCAAGGGTGTAATGCTAAGTGAAGTAAGTCAGGCAGACCATATGTTTTCACTCATAGGTCTAACAGGAGAAACTTAACAGGGGACCATGGGGAGGGGCAGGGGGGAAAAGAGTTAGGGAGAGGGAGGGAGGCAAACCATGAGAGACTCTTGAATACTGAGAACAAACTGAAGGCAGAAGGGGCAGGGGGAAGGGGGTGATGGACATGGAGGAAGGCACTTGTGGGGAATAGCACTGGGTGTTATAAGGAAACCAACTTGACAATACACTATAAAAATAAATAAACATCAAAAAAAATTTTAAATAAAAATAGAAAAAATTGGCTGAAGACCTGAATAGCCACTGGTCCACAGAAGATGTGTGGACGGACAACAGACACATGAAAGGATGCTCAACATTACTCATCATCAGGGAGATGTAAATAAGATGTCACCTCACACCTGTCAGGATGGCTAGAATCAAAAAGACAAGAAATAACAAGTGTTGGCGAGGATGTGGAGGAAACAAAAACCCTTGCGCACTGTTAATGGAAATGTAGACTGGTGTAGTTATTGTGTAAAACAGTATGTAGGTCCCTCAAAATTTAAAAATAGAGCTACCATTTGATCCAGGAATTCTACGCCTGGGTATGTACTGAAAGAAAACAAAAACACTAGTATGAAATGCATCTTTATGCTTATTGCAGCATTATTTTCTTTATTTTAAGTGTGTTTTTTTATTTTTTAACATTTATTTATTCTTGAGAGATAGACAGAGCATGAGCAGGGGAGGGACAGAGAGAGAGGGAGACACAGAATCCGAAGACAGGCTCCAGACTCTGAGCTGTCAGCACAGAGCCCGATGTGGGGCTCAAAGCACGAACTGTGAGATCATGACCTGAGCTGAAGCCGGACGCTTAACCGAGTGAGCCACCCAGGCGCCCCCTGCAGCATTATTTTCGGTAGCCAAGAAATGGAAGTAACACAAGTGTCCACCGATTGATAAATGAATAAGGAGGGTATGGTGTGCACACACACACGCACGTGCACGCACAGGCATACTCATACACTGAAATACTACTCAGCCATCAAAAAGAACGAGACGTTGCCACATTTGTAACATGGTCTACCCATTGGTGAGACAAGCTGGAGAAAGACAGATACCATATAACTTCCCTTACATGTGTCATCTAAGAAAACAAATGAACAAACCAATGAGAACCAGAAACAGACCCATAAATACAGAGAACAAACTAACAATTGTCAGAAGGGGAAAGGGAGAGGGGTTGGGGCAGTGGGCGAACAGCCTTCCAGTTACGGAATGAATAAGCCGTGCAGATGGAAGGCCCAGCACAGGAATCTAGTTACTGACGACACTGTAGCGACACTTGTGGTGGGCGTCACACAGTGCACAGAGTTGTCACCTGAAACTCACATAATATTGTATATTAATTATACCTCAGTTTAAAAAAATACAATTTAGGGGCACCTGGGTGGCTCAGTCAGTCGTGTCTGACTCTTGATTTCGGCTCAGGTCATTATCAAGTGGTTCATGAGTTCAAGCTCCCTGTCAGGCTCTGCACTTGAGATTCTCTCCCACTGTGCTTGTGCACACAACTGTTCTCTCTCTCTCTCTTAAAATACAGAAACACTGAAAAAATAGAATTAAAAATTTTTTAAATTCTGGATAGATTTTTAAATAATGACAATGAGCAAGTTAATATATTCAACTTTATACATACCCTATGATCAGTATTAAAAGAAAATTCCAGTGGCATTCTGTATGGCAAATTTGTACAGAACAACAGAAGATCCCAAATAGCTAAAGCAATCATGAGGAGAAATAAAAACCCAGAAGGATCACACTTCTGATTTAAACTATGCTAGTAAGCTATAGTAATTAAAACAGTATGGTACTGTAAGAAAAATGACACATAGGCCAATGGAATAGAATAGAGACTTTAGAATTAAACCCCTACGTATATGGCCAACTAATATTTATAAGGAAGCCAAGAATGTCCAATGGAGAAAGGATTGTCTCTTCAGAAAACAGTGTTGGGAATCTGAATGAACACTACCGAAAAAAATGAAACCGGACCCCCATCTTATACCACTCATAATAATTAACTTGAAATGGATCAAAGACTCATACATAAGACCTGAAACCATAAAACTCCTACAAGAAAACATAAAGAGGACCCTTAACATTAGTCTTGACAATGCTTTGGGTGGACATGACACCAAAAGTACAAACAATAAAGGAGAATTTCCACAAGTGAATTATAGCAAACTTAGAAGTTTTCTGTACTGCAAAAGAAACAGTGGACAAAATCAAAAGGCAACCTCTGGAATTGGAGATAATTTTTTTTTGCAAAACATGTTTCAGATAAGGGGGTTAATATCCAAAATTCAAAAAGATCTTGTACAACTTAATAATGTTAAAATCTGATTAAAATGGAGAGGAGAAACCAAAGTTAAATGTTTTCAAAGACATCCAAATGGCCAACAGATACATGAAAATGTACTCTACATCACTACTCATCAGATAAATCCAAATCACAACTACAATGAGATATCACCTTACACCTGTCAAAATGTCGATCCTCAAGAAGACAAGAGATACAAGTGTATCTTGTATCCCCATAAAGATGTGGGAAAAAGGGAACACTTGTGCAATGTTGGTGGGATTGTATACTGTTCAGCTATTTCAGAGAACAGTATGTATCTTCCTAAAAAATCAAAAATAGAATTACTACTTCTGTGTATATATCCAAAGGAAATGAAAACACGTTATCAAAGAGATATACACACCATCCTGTTTATTGCAGCATTATTCACAATAGCCAAGATATGGACACAACCTAAGTGTCCTCTACCAGATGAGTGGCTAAAGATGATGTGGTCCATATAAACAACGGAGCACTATTTAGCCATGAGATAAAAGGAAATCTGGCCACTTGCAACAACACGGATAGGCTCAAGAACACTATGCTAAGTGACATAAATCAGACACAGAAAGAAAAATATTGTATGACATCTCTTATACGTGCAATTTCAAAGGCACTGAACACACACACACACACGCACACACACACCCCAGAGAGTGGAATTACGGTTACCGGGGGGAGGGGATGAGGGAATAGGAGAGATGTTGTTTAGGGCACATACTTGTAACTAGTAAGATACCTGGAGCTGTCATACGTGGAACAGTGATTACACACAACAAAACTGTATTATAAACATTAGACTTGGTAAGGGACTCCATCTTAATTTTTCCTACCACAAGCAGAAATGATGATTTGTAATATAACAGAGGTGTTAGCCAATGCTACAATGGAAATCATGTTGCAATATAAATGTATCAAATCAGTATGTGGTACATGTTAAAATCCACACAATGTTATAGACCAGTTAGATCTGAAATTTTAAAAAATTGTATATTGCAAACAAATAAGTAAAAGGTAAGTGCATAAAAGAATAATATTTGTGTTAACAGGCATAAAATATGTAAAGATGCAATTTGTGATATGAAGTGCAGGGAGGGACAACAGAGTTTTTATATACTACTGAAACTTAGTTGGTATTAATTAAAACTTCGTCATTATAAAGTATAATATTAATAGTAATCCCCAGGGCAACCATTAAGAAAAAAACTTAAAAATATACAGAAATAGAAATAAGGAAACCAAATGGTGTTTAGAAGATGCCCCTTACACGGATAAATAAATGGATACACTCCTACAATGGAATATTATTCAACACTAAAAAGAAATGAGCTATCACGCCATGAAGAGACGTGGAGGAACACATATTACTAAGTGAAAGAAGACGATCTGAAAAGGGCACAGCCTGTTGTATGATTTCAACTATATGACATTCTGGAAAGTATAAAACTATGGAGACAGAAAGATCAGGGTTGCCAGGGGACAGTGGGAAAGAGAGAGGGATGAATCGGCGGATCACACAGGACTCGAAAGGATTCTGTACATACTGCAGTGGTGGTACATTTATCTAAACCCAGAGAAGGTGCAACACAGGAACAGACCATAATGTAAACCATGAAGTTTGGTCGATAATGTGTCAGTGTTGGTTCACAGATTGTAAAAAATGGGGCGCCTGGGTGGCTAGGTCGGTTGAGTGTCCAGCTCTTGATTTCAGCTCAGGTCATGATCCCAGGGTTGTGGGATCAAGCCCTGCATCAGGCTGAGCGTGGAGTCTATTAAGATTCGCTCTCTTGCTCTCTCTCTCTCTCTCTCGCTCGCTCTCTCTCTCGCTCTCTCTCTCTCCCTCCCTCCCTCCCTCTCTCTCTCTCGCTCTCTCTCTCCTCTTAAAAATTGGAGTATATTAATTTTTAAATATAAAATAAAAAGAAGGCAGAAGGTAAACCTTGAGATTTGAATATAAAAGAAAACTTGGTCTCCTTTAATAGATGCAAACAGTAGGAGTTAAAGGCTGTGAGACTTTTTTCCTTTATTATCTCTGACTCTTCTGGTTACATAACTTGTACTCAATAAGATTTTCTGAAATAAGGAGAATTTTGTGTGACCTTAGGCAAATCGTTACACCTTTTGTGCCTTATATCTTTTCTATTGTAACAAAGATGACACATGAGTTGACGGAAATGGTACATTAGAAAAAGATCGTTTGAGCAAAAGAAAGCGTGTTGGAAGAATTCAGTAAGAAAAAAGATATGAAACTTATATTAAAAAATAACAAAACAACAGAAATGCTTCCTAATCAGTAATCATGCAAATAACAAAAGCTGGGGTGTTTATACTAATATCAAACAAGACAGACTGTCAAAACTTGTTATAGGAGACAAAGAAATACATTAAATGTTGATTAAGAAGGTCAATCCATCTGAAAAAAATATAACAATTTTATTTTTTTACTTTATTTATTTTGAGAGAGAGAGGATGAACGAATGCAGGGGAGGGGCCGAGAGAGAGAGAGAAAGAGAGAGAGAGAGACAGACAGACAGACAGACTCCCAAGCAGACTCTGCACTGCTAGTGCAGAGCCCAGTGCAGGGCTCGAACTCACAAGCGGTGAGATCATGGCTTGAGCCAAGATCAAGAGTTGGACACTTAACCAAGTGAGCCCCACAGGTGCCCCCAAATTACACAGGTTTTAAAGATACATGAACTAAGCAATAGAGCCCCAAATATATCAAGCAAATACTGACAGAGGTGAGAGGGAAACCAAGTACTCTGCAATAATAATTGGATATCAAATCCCTTATCTTTAATACCAAGTAGGAATATAGAATGAAGATCAATAAGAAAATAGAGTCATGTGAGGGACGTATATACCAAGTGGCCCTAAAGGGCGTCTACAGAGTACCCCAGCCAACAACGGCGTTCTTATCAAGTACTAATCAAACACTCTCAAGGACAGACAGTATGTCAGGCCATAAAAATATCTCAGTATTTAAAAGTCTGAAATCATAAGGTCATCTCTGAGCATAGTGAATAGCAGCTAGAAACGACAACAACAAAACCCTGGGATATTCACAGATGTGTGGAAATTAAATAACATTCTGTTAAAGAAACAATGTATAAAAGACGAAATTATAGTAACAATTGGGAAATACTTAGACATAAATCAACACCACAACACAGCATGCTCAGACTTACAGGCTACAGTGAAGGCAGTGTTCAGAGTACATTTATAGCTATAAGTGTTTACATTACAAATCAATGAAGAAAGACATGAAATCAATGACTTTCCACCTTAGGAAACTTAAAAAAGAAGAGTAAGCTAAGCCCAAAGCTAGAAGCAGCCAGGAAATAATAAAATTAGAGCCAAAACTAAACAAAACATAGAACAGAAAAGCACATGAAAGAATTAACAAATACAAAACTTGTTTCTTTAAAAAGATTAACCAAAAATGATAAACTTTAAGCTAATCTTACCAGAAAAAGAAGAAAAAATATGACTCAAATTACTAAAATCAGAAAGAAAGTGCAGGATTTTGGACATCAGCAAGATGGCCGAGTGGGAAGCCTTGGACACTTCTTCCAGGAATTCAGCAACAATTCCTGGACAGTCTCTTGTGTGAGAAATCAGAAGACAATGCCCCTGGTGCCCCTGCATCAAGGGACAGCACAAACCAAGCTTATGACTTGGTGAATCTCTCCCAACTGTAGGGAGATTTTATTTTATTATTTTTTTTGTATCGTATTGTATTTATTTTATTTTATTTTATATTTATTTTTAAAGAGTGTATTACCAAGTTGGTTTCCATATAACACCCAGTGCTCATCCCCACAAGTGGCCGGCCTCCATGACCAGCACCCCCTTCCCCTCCCCCCCTCCCTCCTCAGCCCTCAGTTTGTTTTCAGTATTCAAGAGTCTCTCATGATTTGCCTCCCTCCCTCTCTCTAACTTCCCCCGTCTTTTCCCCTTCCCATGGTCCCCTGTGAGGTTTCTCCTGTTAGACCTCTGAGTGACGACATATAGTATCTGTCCTTCTCTACCTGACTTGTTTCACTTTGCATGACTTGTAGTGAGATTTTAAACAACCTTGCTGGAGACCCTGCCACGGCCACCACACCGTAAAATCAAGCAGAGATCTCCCGGCTCCCAGCTTCACCCAGAGAGTCGGTTCCCCCAAGAAAGGAGTTGATGTATCCAGTGCCCCAGCTTTACTGAGGAGGCTCTCTATCGGGCTGCCTTCTGTCCTGTCCGTCCTGCCGTTCTGACAGGTCCAGCGGGGTCTCGCCTGAGGAGAACGGACGGTGCGGGCTAGGAGAGGCCGTCGAGCCTCCTCCCTGCTCAGCACAGAGTGTACAGATAAAAAGCCCTCGCTTCGAGTTTCCCCCTAGAGAGAAAAAGAAATTATCCTTGCAGCCAGCACCCCAACTTTTCTACAGCTGCCCAAAGAACTGGCATCTGTCTTGCGAATCCTCGAATGCTGAAGGGTCTGGCACAGTCTACCCACCTAGCAGAGAACAGAGGTGGTAGCGTGGGCTGGTAAGCACCCGTGCTCCCTGCTTCTAGCTCAGCAAAGAGGGAGCAGGCAACACATACAGCTGCCTCAGAGAAATCAGGCCAAGATTCCCGCCTCCCAGTTCCTCCTGGAAGATGCAAACCTACACGTTTTCCTGGCTGCTGCGTGAGGGTCCAGCATCTAGTCAGCCCGCATGTATATAGGTGCTGACTGCAATCCTCCCCGTTTGCTCACTGGCAGATCTTGGCACGCCCTGAAATACTGGAAGCCACTAAGAAAAGGGAGGAGGCTTGGACAGTCACAAAAGTTTGAGAGACGGTTATGAACTCATGCTGGCCTGGCCACCAAGGTTCATCTCCTTCATGAAACCATTCTATTAAGATGGTGAGAGGTGCTCATTCTTTTTAATGAACAGAAACCAACCAACACAGAGGGTAAAGGGAAATGAAGAAACAGAGGAATGTGTTCCAAACAAAAGAACAAGATAACTATCCAGAAATATAGCTTAATTAAATGGAAATAAGTGACTTTCCTAACAGACAATTCAAAATAATGACCATAAAGACGCCCACTGAGGTCAGGAGATCAATGCATGAACAAAGTGAGAATTTCCAACAAGGAGAAAAAAAAATTTTAAGTACCAAACAGAAATCAGAGAGCTGAAGAATAACTGAACTGAAAAATTCAACAGAGGGGTTCAACATAAGACTAGATCAAGTAGCAAAAGAATCAGTGATCTTGAAGGCAGGGCAGTAGAACTTATCCAACCAGAGGAGTAAAAAGAAAAAAGAATGAAAGAGTGAAGATGGCTTTAGGGACCATCAAACAAACCAGTAGATGAATAATAGGGATCCCAGAAGAAGAAGAAAAAAGAGCAGAAACTTATTCAAATAAATAATTGCGGAAAGCTTCCCTAACCCGGGGAAAGAAATAGACTTTCAGGCGCAGAAAGCTCAGTTTCAAATAAGGTAAATCCAGGGGCACCTGGGTGGCTCAGTCGGTTAAGCGTTCAGCTTTGGTTCAGGTCACGATCTCATGGTTCGTGGGTTCGAGCCCCACGTCGGGCTCTGTGCTGACAGCTCAGAGCCTGGAGCCTACTTCAGATTCTGTGTCTCCCTCTCTCTCTGACCCTCCCCTGCTCACGCTGTCTCTATCTGTCTCTCAAAAATAAATAAAAAAAACAAAAACAAAAAAAAATTAAAAACAAAAACAAATAAGGTAAATCCAAAGAGACCCAAACCAACATATAATTGTGAAAAATTAAGGACAAAGGAACCCCCATAATGTTACCAGCAGATTTTTCAGGATAAACATTGCAGGCTAGAAGGAGTAGCATGATATATTCAAAGTGCTAAAAGAAAGAAACTACCACCGAGCATACTCAACCCAGCAAAGTTGTCTTTCAGAATTGAAGGAGATAAAGAGTTTTCCAGTCAAACAAAAGCTGAGGAGTTCATCACTGACCAGCCTTACCAGAAATGTGAAAGGGTGGGCACTTGGGCAGCTCAGTTGGTTAAGCATCTGATTTTGGCTCAGGTCATGATTTCATGATTTGTGAGTCTGAGTCCCACGTCAAGTGATCTCGAGCCCTGCTTCCGGTGAGCTTGTGTCCCACTTCTCTCTCTCTCTCTCCCCTTCCCTCGCTTCATCTCTCTTTCTGCCCCATCACTTGCTTGCAGCTTCTCTCTCTCTCTAAAAAAGAAAAATGTGAAAGGGAATTCTTTAGACCGAAACAAAAGGACACTAAATTAGTAACAGAAAAACATATACAGCTCATCTATAAAGGTAAATATATAGGTAAATTCAGAATACTCTAATGTTGTAATGGAATAGGTAAATAATTTATGACTCTAGGGTAAAGGTTAAAAGACAAAGGTATTAAACAATAAATCCAAGTGCAATAATTTAATGTATATACAATGTAAAAAAGGTGCAAATTGTGACCCCAAATCATAAAATTTGGGGGTGGGGCAGTTTTGTGTGTTTTCAAGCATTGTCAGCTTAAAATAAACTATAATAAATATAAGATGTTTTATGTAAGCCTCATGGTAACCACAGAGCAAAGGCCCATACTAGATCTCAAACAATTTAACTTTACACCTCAAAGGACTAAAAAAAAAAAAAAAAAAAAGAATAACAAACTGAGCCCAAAGTTGGCAGAAGGAAGGAAATAAAGATCAAAGCAGAAAGAAATGGAATAGAGACTAAAAACACAATAGAGAAGAGCAATGAAACTAAAGACGGTTTTTTGAAAACACAAATGATATAGACAAATGGTTAGCTAGACTTAATTACCAAGAAATAGAGAGAGAGGACTCAAGTAAAATAACCATAAGTGGAAGAAATGGACATTATGATTAACACCATACATTTAAAGGATAATAAGACACTACTATGAACAACTATATGCTAGCAAACTGAAAACCTAGAAGAAATAAATGAATTCCTAGAAATGTAAAACCTACCAAGTCTGAATCAATAAACAGAAAATCTGAATAGACCAGGTTACTAGCAAGGAGATTGAATCACTAATCAAAATCCTCCCAACAAACAAAAGTCCGGGCCTAGATTGTTTCACTGGTGAGTTTTCCCAAAACACTTAACGGAGGATTAATATGAATCCTTCTTTAGCTTTCAAAAAATGGAAGAGGGAGTACTTCTGTAATCATTTAACAAGGCCAGCATTATTACCCTATATGAAAGCCAAAGACACCATAAGAAAATTACAAGTCAATATTCCTGATGAACACAGACACAAAAATGCTCACCAAGATATTAGCTATAGAAGTTCAACAATACATTTTAAGTATCATGACCAAGTGGGATTTATTCCAGGGATGCAAGGATGGTTTAACATCCACAAATCAATTAGTGTGATATGCTACATGAAAGATAAAAATCGTATAGTCATCTCAATAGCTGAAGATAAAGCATAAGATAAAGATGAAAATGAAGATAAAATTTAACATCTTTTCATTATAAAAACTCACAACAAAGTAGGTATACAAGGAATGTACTTCAACATAACAAAGACCATGGATGATATGCCTACAGCTAACATCCTGTAAACCTTGCCTGTAAGATCAGGAACAAGACAAGGATGCCCACCCATTCTTGCCACTTTTATTCAATATAGTACTGGAATTCCTAGTCAGAGCAATTTTGTTTGTTTTGTTTTTACAATTTCTTTTTTCTTTTACAGTTTGTCAAGTTGGTTTCCATGTAACACCCAGTGCTCATCCCCACAAGTGCCCTCCTCCATGCCCGTCACCCCCTTCCCGTCTCCCCTTCCCCCATCAGCCTTCAGTTTGTTCTTGGTATTCAAGAGTCTCTCATGATTTACCTCCCTCCCTTCCCCAAATTATTTTTCTCCCTTCCCCTCCTCCTTGGTCCTTTGCTAAGTTTCTCTTGTTACACTTATGAGTGAAAACATACGGTATCTGTCCTTCTCTGCCTGACTTATTTCACTTAGCATGACACCCTCGAGATCCATCCACGTTGCTACAAATGGCCAGATTTCATTCTTTCTCATTGCCATGTAGTACTCCATTGTATATATATACCACCTCTTCTTGATCCACTCATCAGGGGATGGACATTTAGGTTCTTTCCATGATTTGGCTATTGTAGAAAGTGCCGCTATGAACATTGGGGTACATGTATCCCTATGCATCAGCACTTCTGTATCCCTTGAGTAAATCCCTAGCAGGGCTATTGCTGGGTCATAAGGGAGTTCTACTGATAGTTTTTGAGGAACCTCCACACTGTTCTCCAGAGCGGCTGCACCAGTTTACATTCCCACCAACAGTGTAGGAGGGTGCCCGTCTCTCCACATCCTCGCCAGCATCTATAGTCTCTTGATTTGTTCATTTTAGCCACTCCTAGTCAGAGCAATTGAGTAACTATGCAAGAAAAAGAAATAAAAGATATCCAAATTGTAAAGGAAGAGATGTTCCTGTTTTCAGACACTTGATGTTATATATAGAAAACCCTAAAGACTCTAACAAAAAAGCCTATTAGAATGATTCAGTGAACTCAGTAAAGTTGCAGGATACAAAGTCATCTTACAAAATCATTGCATGTCTATATACCATACACTAACAATGAACACTCTTAAAAGGAAATGAGAAAACAATCCCATATATGATAGCACCAAAAAAAAAAAAAACACTTAGGCATAAATGTAACTAAGGAGGTGAAGGACTTATATACTGAAAACTACAACACATCCACAAAGAAATTAAAGAGGATACAAACAAATGGGGAAGGCATCCTGTGATCATGGATTCGAAGACTTAACATTGAAACCAGAACTATTAAGTTCAGAAGAAAATATATGGGCGAAATCTTCCTGATCTTGGATTTGGCAGTGGATTCCATGATATCAAAAGTATAAGCAACAACAAAAACAACAATAAAGTATAAATAACAACAACAAAAATAGGGGCACTTGGGTAGCTCAGTTGGTTGGGCGACCATCATAATCTCACAGTTCATGGGATTGAGCTCTGAGTTGGGCTCTATCCTGTGAGGGTGAAGCCTGTTTGGGATTCTCTCTCTCCCCTCTTTCCACCCCTTCCCCACTCACACTGTCTTTCTCTCAAAATAAATAATAAACTTTAAGACTTTTTTGGGGGGCACCTGAGTGGCACAGTCATTTAAGTGTCTGACTCTTGATACTGGCTAATGTCATGGTCTTGTGTTTAATCAGTTCCAGCCCCAGATGGGGCTCTGAACTAACAATCCAGAGCCTGCTTGGATTCTGTCTTTCTTTCTCTCTGCCCCTCCCCGACTTGTACTCTTTCTCAAAATAAACTTAAAAAAAAAAAAATACTTTCCTATATGTATTTAAAAAAAAAAACACCTAAAGTGAGCTTTCTCAAAATTCAACACTTTTGTGCTTCAAAGGATACCATTCAAATAGTGAAGAGAGAAGCCAGAAAATGGGAGAAAACATTTGTAAATCATGTAACTGATAAGGGTCTAGCATCCACAATATATAAAGAGCTTTTACACACTCTCTCTCCCCCTCCTCTGTCTCTTGTTCACTTGTGCCCTCTCTCTCAAATATAAAATAAAGCATGAGTCCCACTTCTCTCTCTCTTTCTCTCTGCTCTTTGTGGGATTCTCTCTCCCTCTCTCTGCCCCTGGCTCACTTGTGCTCTTCCCTCTCTCTCAATAAAAGAGAGAGAGCAGGAAAGAGCTGAAAACCTGGCTTTAAAAACGGGCAAATGGTTTGAGTAGACATTTCTCCAAAGAGGAATATTAATGACCAACAGGTTTATGCCCCCCCCCGCCCAAAAATTAGTGAAATGCAAATCAAAACCACATTGAGACACCACTTCACACCTACTGGGATGTCTATTAAGTAAACAAGGAAAATACGTGTTTATAAGGATGTGAGGAAGTCAGAACACTCGCACATTGCTGGTGGGATGTAAAATAGTGCGGGAATGGCAGATCGCAGTTCTGCAGCTCCTCAGAAATCAAAACATGACCCACCAATTCCACTCCTGGTTGTATATACCCAAGGAATTAAAAACAGCAAAGCCAGCATCACCTTGATATCCAAACCAGACAGAGACCCAGCAAAACAAGAGAACTACAGACCAATATCCTTAATGAATACAGATGCAAAAATACCCAAAGATACTAGCAAATTGAATTCAGAGCACATAAAAAGAATTATCCATCATGATCAAGTGGGATTCATTCCTGGGTTACAGGGCTGGTTCAATATATGCAAATCCATCCATGTGATCCATCATGTTAACAAAAGAAAGGATAAAAACCATATGATCCTGTCAATAGATGCAGAAAAAGCATTTGACAAAATACAGTGCCCTTTCTTAATAAAAACCCTTGAGAAAGTAGGAATAGAAGGAGCTTACCTAAACATTATAAAATCAGTTTATGAAAAGCCCACAGCTAATATCATCCTCAATGGGAAAAAACTGAGAGCTTTCCCCCTGAGATCAGGAACACGACAGGGGTGTCCACTCTCACCACTGCTGTTTAACATAGTGCTGGAAGTCCTAGCTTCAGCAATCAGACAACAAAAGGAAATAAAAGGCATCAGAAATGGCAAAGAAGTCAAACTTTCACTTTTCACAGATGACATGATACTCTACATGGAAAACCCAGCAGACTCCACCAGAAGCCTTCTAGAACTGATCCATGAATTCAGCAAAGTCGCAGGGTACAAAATCAATGTACAGAAATCGGTCACATTTTTATACACCAATAATGAAGCAGTGGAAAGAGAAATCAAGAAACTGATCCCGTTCACAATTGCACGAGAAACCATAAAATACCTAGGAGTAAACCTAACCAAGGATATAAAAGACCTATGTGATGAAAACTATAGAGAACTTATGAAAGGGATTGAGGAAGACACCAAGAAATGGAAAAACATTCCCTGTTCATGGATCGGAAGAATAAATATTGTGAAAATGTCATTACTACCCAAAGCAATCTACACATTCAATGCAATCTCCCATCAAAATTACACCAGTGTTCTTCTCAAAGCTAGAACAAACTATCCTCAAATTCGTATGGAACCACAAAAGACCCCAAATAGCCAAAATAATATTGAAGAAGAAAACCAAAACAGGAGGCATCACAATCCCAGATTTTAGCCTCTACTACAAAGCTGCCATCATCAAGACAGTATGGTATTGGCACAAAAACAGACACATAGACCAATGGAATAGAATAGAGAACCCAGAACTGGACCCACAAGTGTATGGCCAATTAATCTTTGACAAAGCAGGAAAGAGTATACAATGGAAAAAAGACAGCCTCTTTAGCAGGTGGTGCTGGGAGAACTGGACAGCAACATGCAGAAGAATGAAACTAGACCACTTTCTTACACCATACACAAAAATCAACTCAAAGTGGTTGAAGGACCTGAATGTGAGACAGGAAACCATCAAAACCCTGGAGGAGAAAGTAGGAAACAACCTCCTTGACCTCAACCACAGCAGTTTCTTACTCGACACATCCCCAAAGGCAAGGGAATCAAAAATAAACATGAACTATTAGGACCTCAACAAGATAAAAAGCTTCTGCACTGCAAAGGAAACAATCAAGAAGACTAATAAGCAACCAATGGAATGGGAAAAGATAGTTGCAAATGACATATCAGATAAAGGGCTAGTATCCAAAATCTACAAGGAACTCACCAAACTCCACACCCGAAAAACAACCCAGTGAAGAAATGGGCAGAAGACATGAACAGACACTTCTCCAAAGAGGACATCCAGATGGCCTAGAGGCACATGAAACGATGCTCAACATCACTTATCATCAGGGAAACACAAACCAAAACCACACTGAGATACCACCTCATGCCAGTCAGAGTGGCTAAAATGAACAAATCAAGAGACTATAGATGCTGGCGAGGGTGTGGAGAGATGGGCACCCTCCTACACTGTTGGTGGGAATGTAAACCGGTGCAGCCGCTCTGGAAAACAATATGGAGGTTCCTCAAAAAATTATCAGTAGAACTCCCCTATGACCCAGCCGTAGCACTGCTAGGGATTTACCCAAGGGATACAGAAGTGCTGATGCATAGGGGCACATGTACCCCAATGTTCATAGCAGCACTGTCAACAATAGCCAAAACATGGAAAGAGCCTAAATGTCCATCACCTGATGAGTGGATCAAGAAGATGTGGTATATATACAATGGAGTACTACATGGCAATGAGAAAGAATGAAGTCTGGCCATTTGTAGGAAAGTGGATGGACCTCGAGGGTGTCATGCTAAGCGAAATAAGTCAGGCAGAGAAGGACAGATACCATATGTTTGCACTCATAGATCTAACAGGAGAACAGGAGAAACCTAGTGGAGGACTGGGGGGAGGGGAAGAGGGAAAGAGAGTTGGGGAGAGAGAGGGACACAAAACCTGAGAGACTGTTGAATACTGAAAACGAACTGAAGGTTGAAGGGGAAGGGGAAGGGGGAAAAAGAGATGGAGGTAATGGAGGAGGGCACCTGTGGGGAAGAGCACTTGGTGTTGGATGGAAAACAATTTGATAATAAACTATTTAAAAAATAAATCAATCACATAATGAAATAAAAAATAAAATAAAAACAGCATTCACACAAAAACTCGCACTCAAATGTCCACTGTTCACAATATACAAAAGACGACAACAGTCCAAGCAGCTATCAATAGATGAAGGAATACAGAATCTGATCTATCAGTACAGTGGAATCTTACTCAGCCATAAAAAGGAACGAAGTACTGATATTTGCTATACAAGGATGAACCTTGAGGACATTATGGTAAGTGGAAAACAGCCAGACCCGAAAGTCACATACGGGACGATCCATGTATTTGAAAGGTCCAGATGAGGCAAATCCATAGTCCCGGGAAGCCCAGCAGTGGTTGCTAGGACTTGGTGGAGGGGACCATGGGAGTGGCTGCCCCCCAGGCAGGTTTCCTTCCGGGGTGCTGAAAACTGAGAACGGGATATGACTGCACAACACTGCGAACACACTGTATACCTCTGCATTACACACTTTAAAATGGTTACAATAGTGAGTTTAGTGTTACATGAGCTTTATCTCAATAAAAATGGTAAGTACACATAAATACACACAGGGCTTACAATTCAGCCACTAATGTAACGACGGAGAGCACCAGTCTTTGGGAAATAAACACAGTCAATTTTTTAAAGGATTTTATTACAAAGTAACCTCCACACCCTATGTGGGACATGAGTTCATAACTCCGAGACCAGGAGTCCCGCGGTCCGCCAACTGAGCCAGTCAAGCACACCAACATTACCGATTTTTTAAGAGAAACTCAAAAGCTTCAGGTTACTGTTTAATTGGAAACCTCTTTTTCTTAGAGTATGTAAAATTTTGATGCGTCATAATCAGTTTCATCTTAAATTAGATCTGGTGTGATCCCTCAATTTTAGAACATATTGTTTGTGTTATTATTGGCGTATGTGGGTTTTACTATGTGAATGCTGTGAGATTATATTTTATTGAGATATTGCCCTGCTAAAGACTATGTCCCTTGTAAGTAGGTTTCATAAAATAAGTGACTTAAGTCTGCGTGTCTTTTTCTCTCATGTAAAGTGAGTCCAGAGAGAGGTCCCTCGGGGCTGTTTAGTGCCACACAGTAAGGAAGCCACACAGCGCTGTTTCTCCCCGCCTCAGCCCCCGCCTCCGCTGCTGCCTGAGCCTCCCGTGTGCCCTGCAGGACGCCGCGGGCCGCAGGCCAGAGCACGGGGCCTCTTGCCGTCAGGAAACCTCCTCGGAGGGCCACGTGCTGCGGGACACAGACCGTGTGCCCCGTAAAGTCCTGTTTCTTAGTGACAGGTGGTAACAGTGAGCACGCCCAGTGCAGGTCTTTGGTTCCAATACCACCTCTAATAAAAGAAACCAGGGCTCCTTGGAGATACAGGAAATACAAGCGGCTGGAACATCTGTGGTGACACAAAGTGAGAAGGTGAAGTTCAACAACCAAACGACACGGCGTCAGATTATACTCCAAAATACATAATATGTACCATAAATTTACACCGATGTAGATTGCCCTACATATAAATAACTTAAGGATGAGGGCTACATTTTCCTCACTGTGATGGTCAGTTTTGTTTAAGCTTGGCTAGGCTATAGTTCACAACTCTTAAAACACTAATCTGTCTAGGTGTTGCTGTGAAGCTGTTTTATAGATGAGATTTGTAACTATAATCAATTGATTTTTTTTGGTTTTTTTTTTCAATCCCAAGTCATCCAAATGAACTTCAATTTATTTACTAGTTTAAAATTTTTTTAATGTTTGTTTATTTTTGAGAGAGAGGGAGACTGAGCGCAAGTAGGGGAGGGGCAGAGAGAGGGAGACACAACATCCAAAGCAGACTCTAGGCTCTGAAAGGTCAGCAGAGTCCGGTGCGGGGCTTGAACCTATGAACTGTGAGATCATGACCTAAAACCAGAGTTGGAAGCTTAATTGACAAAGCCACCTCGGTGCCCCTAATTTTTAAAAAATGCTTATTTATTTTTGAGAGAGAGAGAGAGAAGACGACATAGAACATGAGTGGGGGAGGGGCAGAGAGAGAGGGAGACAAAGAATCCCAAGCAGGCTCCAGGATCTGAGTTGTTTGCACAGAGTCTGATGCAGGGCTTGAACTTACAAATGGTGAGATCATGACCTGAGCCAAAGCCAGATGCGTAACTGACTGAGCCGTCCAGGTGCCCCTACAACGCACTGATTTCAAGTAGAGGAGATTATCCTTGATCATCTAAGTGGGCTTGACCCAATCAGTGGGAAGGATGAAGAGGTGCCCCTGGAGAGGTCTTGCCTGGGGACTGCGGCTTCCCTGCAGGCCTGAGCCCCAGCCGTCCTGCCCGACAGTCCCACAGACCTCAGGCTTCGCAGCCAATGTGTACGTGTACATACCTGTGTGCGCCTGCTTGTAGATCTTACCGGTTGTGTTTTTCTGCATGAACCTTGAATGATGCACTGGAGAATTTGAAATATTATCTATAGACTGTCCCCTCACCAGGAGCCTACCTTGAGTATGAGCTGGACTTGATGCTTTCTTTCCAAAGAATGGAGTATGGAAAGGGAAACATCCACGACAGTAGAGGAAGCTGATGGCCACCTTACCAGCTGATCAGGACCAGTGTCACCAGTGATGTCACGTGGCCCTGAGATCCTAGGACGAGGGGGCACGTCACCCCCATGGTTGTCTTCTCCCAAACCCACATCCCAATCCAACTATGAGAAAACATCAGACAGCACAAGTTGAAGGACTTAAAAAAAACCTGCCTGACCAAGTACTAGCCGAAATCGTCAAGGTCATGAAAACAAGTGAAGTCTAAGAAGCTGTCACAGGACACTAAGTAGGCATGACAACTATATGTAACGTAGGTTTCATTTTCAAATGAAATCCAAATAAAGCCTTTAGGTTTTTAAAATTAGTAGTTTGTGTTTTCATAAGAGAGGACGGAAAATGTGTCTATCCTGGCTCTGAGCTAGGGGCCAGCTGTAGAGCGAGGTGTCCCCAGAGCCCCAAGGCAGGTACAGTGGGGACAGGGGTGAGGCAGGGAGCTCTGGCTTCGACCACGAGGAGCCCCGAGCGTCTGCGCGCCTCCCACAGGAGACAGAGCCATCTCTAGCCGCTGAGGCAGGGATAGGGTGGGGCCCACACTCCCGAGGGCCAGCGGACCATGGAAGACGCAGGCCTTGTTTGTCCGAACTTGGCCCCTTTGGTCTTCTTTCTGTGAAAGCTTCGGCCGGTCTGAGGCATGCTCAGAGCTGGAGGGCGCTATGGTGGGGTCGGGGTGTGGCCCCTACAGCCGGGTGGGAACACCCTGTAAGCAGGGAAGAGCGGGGGGCCTCCTCAGCGCCACCTGCCCCAGCTCACGCCAAACCCCGAGGAGCAAATGCTCCCGGTCTCTCTGCCCAGCAGACCTCCCAAGGCAGGGGAGCCGAGAACGAGTTTTTCCCTCAGGTGGAGGGAGGGCCTCAGGGACTCGGACTCCCAGAGCGCTGGGCCAGCACACCAGAGCGGCTCTGGATTCATGAGGCAAGTGCGTTGGTGCTGGCTGCAAGCTCTGTCTCTCCTCTCGTTTATATAACCTCTCCAATTTACTGTATCTGCCACAATTTATAACATTTCCTTAACGCTTAATTTTAATTACATAATTATTTCCTACCATTGCATTTATTTCCCTCATAACTAAATAGGAGACACCCAATGGTTGAATCTTTTGGCCTTCTATTGTCTAGAATGTCTTTTTACATAAGATTTTCATTTTTGAGGGGCGCCTGGGTGGGTTAGTTGGTTAAGTGTCTGACTTTGGCTCATGTTGATCTTGTGGTTCATGGGTTGGAGCCCCACATCAGGATCTGTGTGGACAGCTCAGAGCGCTTGGAGCCTGCTTCAGATTCTGTGTGTCTCTCTCCGCCCCTCCCCCACTCATGCTCTGCCTCTGTCTCAAAAATAAACTATATATATAAAAAAAAAAGATTTTCATTTTTGATCAATTTAACCAATTGTTTTCTTCTTTACCTCGAAGAAGAAAAAAAATACAACCTGCTGGCTCTCAGCAGAGACTGAAAAGATAATAGAAAAGACAAAAGAAACTAAGAACTGTGTTTTAAAAAGATAGACAAGGGCGCCTGGGTGGCTCAGTCGGTTAAGCCTCCGACTTCGGCTCAGGTCAGATCTCACGGTTCGTGGGTTCAAGCCCCGCGTCAGGCTCTGTGCTGACAGCTCAGAGCCTGGAGCCTGCTTCCGATTCTGTGTCTCCTTCTCTTTCTGCCCCTCCCCCTCTCATGCTCTGTCTCTCTCTGTATCAAAAATAAATAAAACATTAAAAAATTAAAAAAATAAAAAGATAGACAAATCATTAGCGAGATTCACCAATAAAACCTGAGAGAACTCAAACTCAGAAATGAAAGAAATGTTACAACTGATCCCACAGAAATACGAAGGATCATGAGACCACCATGAAAAATTATAGACTAGACTCTCAAGAAGAAATGAATTCCTAAAAAGGTACAACCTCCCAAAACTGAATCATAAAGAAACAGAAAACCGGAACAGGTAACTTACTAGTAAGGAGATGGAATCACTAATCAAAACTCTCCTAACATACAGAGGTCCAGGACCAGATGTCTTCACTAGTGAATCCTATCAAATATTTAAAAAGAACTAATACCATTACTTCTTGAACTCTTCCAAAAAATAGGAAAGGAAGGAATATGTTAACATTCATTTTATGAAACCATCATTACCCTGGTACCAACGGCAGACAATGACACAAGAAAACAGTCCCTGATGAACAAAATATTAGCAAACCAAATTAAACAACAGAGGAAAAAGATCATATACAATGATCAAGTGGGACATATTCGAGGGTTGCAAGGATAGTTCAACATCCACAAATCGATAATGTGATTCGCCCCACTTACCAAAACGAGGGATAAGTCCTACAGTCATGTCAGGAGATACAGAAAAGGTATCGACCAAATTAAATATCCATTCATCAAGAAACTATATAAACTGGCTATAAAAGGAACGTACCTCAAAATAATAAAGGCATTTATGACAAGCCACAGCTACCAACCTCCTCAATGGTATAAAGTTGAAAACTTTTTCTGTAAGATCAGGAAAGAAACAAGGATGCCCACTCTTGCCACTTTTATTCAACATAGTATTGGAAATCTTAGCCAGAGCAATTAGGCAAGAGAAAAAAAAAAAAAGCATCCAAATCAGAAAAAGTAAAACTGCTATTATTTGCAGATGACTTATCACATACAGAAAACCCTAATGACTCCAGGAAAAATGGTTAGAACTAATCAATAGATTCAGTAAAGTTGCAAAATACAAAATCAATATACAAAAACCAGTGTGTTTCTATGGGCTAATAATAAATATCAAAAAGAGAAATTTAGTCAGTAATCCCACAAACAAGTGCATGAGAAACGATAAAGTGGCTAGGAACAAATTTAACCAAGGAGGTGAAAGACCTGTGCACGGACAACAGCAGAAGTGATGACGGACAGTAAAGAAGACACACCCACATGGAAAGCTATTCTGTGCTCATGGATTAGAAGAATTGATCCTGTTAAAATGTCCATACCCCCCAGAGCAATCTACAGATTCAGTGCAAGCCCTACCAAAATTCTAGGGATGTTTTCCACAGAAATAGAACAAACAATCCTAAAATCTGTATGGGAACACGAAAAATCCTGAATAGCCAAAGCCATCTTAAGAAAGAACAAAGCTGGAGGAATCATACTTTCTGACTTCAAGCTATATTATAAAGCTATAGTAATAAAAAAAAAAAAGTATGGTATTGGCACAAAAAGAGACTCATAAATCAATGAAACATAATAGAGAGCTCAAAAAATAAACCCTTGCAAATATGGCCAATTAATTTATGACAAAGGAGCAAAGAATATGCAGTGGGGAAAGGACAGTCCTTTTAATAAATAGTGAGAATACTGAACAGCTACATGCAGAAGAATGGAACCAGACCCTATATTACACCATACAGAAGAATCAACTCGAAATGTACGGAAGACCCAAAGTCATAAAACGCTAGAAGACAAGGTGACCATCCCTCTTGACAATTTCTTGGATTTGACAACAAAACAAAAGGAATAAAAACAAAATTATATAAGCGAGATTACATTAAACTAAAAAGCTTCTGCACAGCACAGGGAACCATGCAAATGAAATGAAATGAAACCATGGAAAAGAAAAGGTAAGGCACAGCATGGGAGAAAAAGTTTGCAAATGATGTATCTAATAAGGTGTTAGTATCGAAAATATATAAAGAACTTGAAAAAAATTAGAAAACATGATTTAAAAATGAGCAGAGGAACTAAACAGTCATTTTCCCAAAGATGTATAGACAGACACATGAAAAGGTACTCAACAGCATTCGTCATTAGGGAAATGAAAAGCAAAACCAAAATGAGTTTCCCTTTGTTTTGCACCCTGAGCGGCTTTCCAAGAAGTGTCAGGCAAATTTAAAACATACTACCGACGGGTACCTGGGGCCAGGGAGGGCGATGGGGCGGCTAGCAGAAGGAACCGAGGAGGAGGCTGGGGAGGGCCATCCTGGGAGGAAGAGGGGCTCCTGAGTGCGCTGGGCTCGCCAAGCCCCGCCACCCACTCAGACAAGACCTGAGAGAACCGTAGGGCTTATAACCTCTAGCCAGAGGGCCACCTGGGGGGCTCGGTCAGTTATAAATGTCCCATTCTTGATTTCAGCTCAGGTCACCATCTCACAATTCTCGGGTCAGAGGCCGATTGAGCCACGCGTCGGCCTCTGCTAATAGGTCACAGGCTGCTTGGGATTCTCTTTCTCTCCTCTCTCTCTCTCTGGGGCACCTGGGTGGCTCAGCTGGTTAAGCGTCTGAATCCTGCTCAAGTCATGGTCTCGTGGTTTGTGGGTTCAAGCCTCGCAACGAGCTCTGTGCTGACAGCTCAGAGCCTGGAGCCTGCAACGTGTAGGAGAAAGTGTTTTCCTTTTCTTTTTGGTGCCAGGTATTTAAGAAAATCTCTGCCACTGGCTGAAATAGTATAACAAAGTCTGATGATCACACACGACAAGGAATATAATCCCTGCAAAACAACAACAACAAAGAATGTGTTTGGAAAAGTCATTTAAAAAATAGACTCCTATAGGGGTGCCTGGATGGCTCAGTTAAATGTCCAAATCTTGATTTTATGGTCTGTGAGTTCGAGCCCTGCATCGGGCTCTGTACTGACAGTGTGGAGTTGGGGTCTGCTTGAGGTACTCTCTCCACCTCCACTCTCTACCCCTCCCTCACTCAGGCTCTGTCTCTCTCTCTCTCTCTCCAAATAAATAAGTAAACTTTTAAAAAATTTAGACAACTGCAGCCCTCAGGGAAAATCACAGTAAACCTTGGGGAGGGAGAAAAAAGAGTTCTCCAGCATTATGACATTCAAAACATCCAGTTTTAAGAAAAAATAGATTACAAGGCTTACTAAGAAACACTGGTAAAGATAGCAATATAAATATTGGTTTGTAACTCCAGTTTTTATATAATTTAAAAGACAAATTCATAAAAAAATACTAATAAAACTGAATTAATGGGGGTATAATATATAAAGATGTAATTTGCAATAACAACACAAAGTGGGAGAGAGGACGGAGCTTTATAGGAAAAAAGTTTCTGTATGCAAAGTATGAAGTCAAACTATGTTGTTACACATTTAGAATGCTAATTATACTCACTAGAATAACCTCAAAGAAGAAACTTAAAAACATACAGAAAAAGAAACAAGAAGGGAATTCAGATGGTACATTACCAAAATTAATCAAACACAATAGTAAACAGTGCTGGAAGGATTCAGGGAAAAAAGATGATCCTTGTAGAAATCAAACAGAAGAAATACAGAAGTGCTCTTAATCATTTGAAATGTCAATGATTTAGACTCATTAATTCAAAGAAAGATGTTGGCAGAATGGATTATAAAACATGATCCAATCATATACTATATACAACTGAATCATTTTAGAGCCGAAGTCACAAAGATTAAAAGTGAAAGAATGGAAAAATATATTCCATGCACTAGTAACCAATAGAAAGCTGACATGGCTACTAATATCAGAAAATAGACTTGAAGTCAAAACTTGTGAGAAGAAACCAGAAAAACCATATTATATATATCAGTAAAAAAATCAATCCATCAAAATTCTTAAGATACACACAGTAAAAGGCAATCCCTTCCCCCAAATACGAAGCAAACATTGACAGAATTGAAGGGAGTAACAGACCTACAATAACAGTTGGGAGACCTCAAGACCCCAATTTCAATAATGGAGAGATAGAACACCTAGACAGAGTAATAAGGAACCCCCCTTCCTCTAAGCGCACATGGAGTAATCTCTAGGACAGACCGCATGCAAGGCAACCAAACAAATCTCAGTAAACTGAAAAAGGTGGAAATCTTACAATGTGTCTTTTCTGACCAAAATGCAATGAAGGTAGAAATCAATAAATAAGGAAGAATGGGAAATTCCAAATGTTTGGAAATTAATACACTCTTAAAACAGTGAGTCAACAATGAAATCACAGGGAAATTAGAAAACACCTTGAGACAAATGAAAACCAAAACACAATGCTGCAGAAGCAATCGTCACGCTCCATGCCTAGGTTAGAAAAGACAAGACTGCAAATGCGTTACCAAAGCCCACACCTTAAGGAACAACAACAACAACAACAACAACAACAACAACAACAACAGAGCAAACAAAACTCAAAGCTACTAAATGAAGGAAATAATAAAGATTAAAGTACAGACAGAGCATAGAAAAATATGAGAGAACCAACAAAACCAAAAGTCGGTTCTTTCAAGATGTAAACAAAAGTCGTGTACCTTATAGAGTAAGGAAAAAAACATATGAATAACTAAAATCAGAAATTAAAAAGATATTATGAACCTTACAAAAATATAAATACTAACATGTTAGATAATATAATTCATAAGGACAAATTCCTAGAAATATATATTATCAAAATTGACTCAAGAAGAAATAGAAAATCTGAATAGACCTATTATCTGAATAAACTGAATTACCATAAAATACCCCCCCCCAAAAACCAGGCAGTAATCTCTTTGACATGCCACAGAAACATTTTTCTTAAACTATTGGGACTACATAAAAATAAGGAGGTCTGCACAGCAAAGGAAACAATCAACATAATGAAAATGCAACTGACTGGGAGAAGATATTTGCAAATGATATACCCAATATGGGGTTAATATCCAAAATATATAAAGAACTCCTACAACTCAAACCCAAAAAAGAAAAACCCCAAGTAATTCAATTAAAAATGGGCAGAGGCACCTAGAAGGCTCAGTCAGTTAAGTCTCTGACTCTTGATTTTGACTCACGTCATGATCTCACGGTTCCTGAGTTCAAGCCCGATGCTGGGCTCTGTGCTGACAGTGTGGAAGCCTGCTTGGGATTCTTGCTCTCTCCTTTTCTCTCTCTCTCTGCCCATCCCCAATTCACACACATTCTCCCTCTCAAAATAAATAAACATTTTTAAAAAATGGGCAGAGGACCTCGAAATTTCTGAATTAAAAAAAAAAAAGACTTAAAGATGGACAACAGACACATGAAAAGATGCTCAACACCACTAATCATTATGGAAGTGCAGTCAAAACCACAAGGAGATACCACCTCACACCTGTCGGGACGGCTAACATCAAACACACAAAAAACAAGGGTTGGCGAGGATGTGGGGACAAAGGAACCCGTGTGCATGTTGGTGGGAAGGCCAACTGGTCTAGCTACTGTGGGACGCAGTATGAGGCTCCTCGAAAATTTAAAATAGAATTACCCTATGACCCAGTAATTCCACGACTCGGTATGTACCTAAAGAAGATAAAAACACGAATTTGAAAATATATATGCATCCCTATTTTTTTTCCAGCATTACTTACAACAGCCAAGGTATGAAAGCAGCCCAAGTGCCCATAGGTTGAATGGATAAAGAAGATGGTATATATACAGTGAAAAATCACCCAGCCATAAAAAAGAATGAAATCTTGCCATTTGCAAAAACATGGATGGACCTAGAGGGAATAATGCTAGGTGAAATAAGTCAGAGAAAGAGAAATACCATGTGACTTCACTCACATATGGAGTTTAAGAAGTAAAACAAAGAAAAAAAGGCAAGTAAAGAACCAGATTCTTGAATACAGAGAACTGGAGGTTGCCAGAGGGGAGGCGGGGTGGGGGGAGTGGAATAGACAAGCAGGATTAAGAGTACACTATCTTAAGAGCACTCAGTATAGAACTGTACACAGGAAACTAAATACAAAAATATCCCCCCACAAAGAGCAGGTGACTTCACTGGTGGATTCTACAAACCACTTAAAGAAGAATTAACATCAACTTTGCTCAAATTCTTCTAAGAAATACCAGAGAAGGGAAAACTTTCTAACTCATTCATAAGAGACCGGTATCTCTTAGGAACTCTGATGCAAAAATCCTCAACAAAATACTGGCAAACAGAGCCCAACAGCATAAAAAGCTTACTCACCATGCCAAGAAGGATTTATCCCAGCAATGCTGGACAGTTCAATAAGTAAATATCAATCACATTCTAATACACATTCATAGACAAAAACCACAGATACATCTCCATTAATGCCAAAAAAAAAAAAAAAAAGGCACTGACGAAACTCGACACTCTAGGATAAGGACCTCCGCGAAAGGAACTTTCTCAATATGATAAAAGGACATTTATGCAGATGTCCCACAGCTAACACAACACTCAACAGTGAAAGATGAAAGTGTTCTCCTTAGGATCAGGAACAAGACTAGGATGCCCATTTTCACCACTATTATTCAACATTATACTGGAGGTTCCAGCCAGAGTAATTAGACAAGAAAAACGAAATAAGAACACTCAAATTGCAAAAGAAGTTAAACTATACCAATTATCAGAGGACATGATCCTATGTAGAGAAAATCCCCAAATATGCATATTGACATTATTCATATTTCCTTATAACGGCACAGATTATGGCTTCTTCTATTTTCTTGTTTCCAGACCAAATATCTTTATTCAGCAGAAACCAGAGTGTGGAAGTTTGGAGACCAGGCATGGGCTGGACCTGCAGTCCCTGTGTGATGAGGTCCTGTACCACACATACTCTGTACACAGTGACTTTTTACCACATTCTCGTGGGCTCACATATAACTTCACACAGCTATGAAACTGGACTCATCTTGCAATGATAACTTTTACTGGTAAGAAAGTAGACCTTAAAAAACAGTTTCTCATAACATGGAATCTAGTTAATGAATATATCTCACATTATCAGGACCCAGGCAAATTATTAGGATTAATGAGTCACAGAAACAATATCTTATAATCAACTCAATACCAAGGTAGGTTTGTTCTGGTTGTTTTGTGCTTGGAAAAAACATTTACTAGATCAGGTGTCCACGGGATTTTCACATATGTGATAACTTAATTTTCTTGAGAGATGAAATTTCTTTGGTTGAATCTGATACCATTTGTTGAGAACATAATGGTTTATTTCTAATGTCATAATGCATTCACCCTGTATTTATCAGAATGACTTTGTCATAGTATAGTAGTATAATGTAGTATTGCAGTGTAACATAGTATTGTATAATGTAGTAAAGTAGTATAATGATATATTTTAGAAGATGAACATTTTGTTTCTGAAACTGCCTGGGAAAAAATTATAATGTTTCACATTCTTAATATTATTATTCCTCAAAAGCATACAAGAGTTTCCAAATATCAATGTTTAAAGAAACAGTAACAAGAAGCTCAGAGCCAACCTGAAAACAGTTCAGATGTGTGCGGGATTAGGGGAGGGGCAGTGATTCTATGAAAGCAAGCTATTTTTGTTTCATAATTTGATCTTGCTGTTTTAAAATGCATGTTTTCTGGGGCACGTGGGTGACTCAGTTGGTTAAGTGTCCGACTTCGGCTCAGGTCATGATCTCACAGCTTATGAGTTTGAGCCCCGTGTCGGGCTCTGTGCTGACAGTTCAGAGTCTCGAGCCTGCTTCAGATTTTGTGTCTCCCTCTCTCTGCCCCTCCCCTGCTCATGCTCTTTCTCTCTCTCTCTCTCAAAAAAAAAACATTAAAAAAATTTAAATTAATAAAATGCATGCTTTCTCTCCAAATAAGGAATTCACTTCCCATAGGGGTTTCTTCCCCCGAACTGAGATCTCTGTGCCACCCCCACCGTCATACTCGCAGTTCCGGAAGCTACTGGATGCAAAGCACTTTCATCTCTCTTCCTGTGTGGATCAGGGTAAAAGTCGGTGTAGGACCAAGGTTTTCTCTCTCTTAAATAATTTCTCTTCCAGAGAAAATTCTATCATAAAATGTCTCAACTAGAAGAGAATAAAATGAAAAAAGCAAAACCTAGAAAAATATCCTAAAATATCAAATGCAATTATTTCTAAATATTATAACCCACATCATTCTTTATTATTCCTGAGCTGCTGATATAATGTAACAGCTTATCATTTATGCTATTGGACTTACTCTCATAAAACCTCAGTGATGAAGTCTTCTGGGTGTTATTTCCAACGCGCCAAATTACTAATGACAACACTGAATGGAATGCTCATCCTTAAACCCTTTATTAAGACAGCTGGTCTACCTAAGTCATAGCACTTGTAATATGCTATAGTCTTGACACTTATACAAGCCTAGATATTGTCACCATGATTCTAAGCTTTGTCTTATAATCTAATCACTCGTTCACAAAAATGCTCAGTTACTCATCACGATAGGCGCACGCGATAACCACTGCACTACGGAAGCCCTGCTCAGTCGTTCGTCAGGATCTTGATTAAAGTCCGGCTCAAGCCCTCACCACCAAACAGATTTCTTCAGTGCTTCCAGAAAGGCAGCACATTGATTGCTGGAGGCAGAGTTGAGATTCTTTACACACTTTCATGCATTTATCCGCTGACCGCCACGGCCCTCACATCCAGGGCTCCCATCCTACCCACGTTCTGCCGAGGATGTTGGGGTCTGTGGCCTGGTCAATCAGGCACTCCACCTGAGCCTCTTCTGACAGCCCGCTCTCTGGCTGCCGGGCCCGGATGTTGTGGTCTCTGCTTCCTCGTGCTACGGCCACATAGTCCCCAAAGGCAAGTACGTTCTCATGGCCCAGGAGGAGCTCATCACTGGAAAAAGATTAAACAAATATAAAATCATTTCTGTGGCTTATAACCTTGAAATCAAGAGACTGGATGGTAGGAACACAGAATGTGAATAATGTCGCTGTTAGCATTTGTCTGCAGGTGCCTGGGTGGCTCAGTCGGCAGGCACGTGATGTCTGATCTCAGGGTCATGAGTTTCAGTCCCTTGTTGGGCACAGAGACTAATTAAAAAAAATAAACAAAGCTCATCTAAAAAAATTCCTAAAAGAATTATATATATAACAAGGTTTTATGTAAATGTACACCTTCGTTTTCTTCGGTGTGTGCCTAGGAGCGGGGCGGGAGTGCAGGGCCACATGGAAGTCTATATTTAACTTTTTGAGGAGCCGCCGGACTGTTTTCACAGCAGCTGCCCCTTTCACCTTCCCACAGCGACACACAGGAACTCCGAATTCCCCACACACGTTCCGTTCCATTTTGTTATTACGGTCGTTCTGGTGGGGCTGAGGCGGGACTTCACCTGCATTTCCCTGGTGACCCATAACGTCAGGCATCTTTCCGTGGGCTGACTGCCCATTTGTACACCTTCTTCAGAGAAGTGTCCGCTCAAAGTGGGTTGTCTTTTTATTGAGTTGTAAGAGTTTTGTTTTAATGTACTCTAGACACAAGTGCCTCATCACTTATGACCTTCAAATACTTCTTCCCATTCTGTGGGTTGTCTTTTTACTTTCTTGATGGTATCCTGTGAAGCACAAAACTTCTAACTTTTTTTTTCTTTTTTTGCTGTGCTTTTGTTATACTTAAGAATGACAAAAGTTACTGCCAAAAACGGTCATGAAGACCTACCCTTGTGCTTCTTTCTATTTTAGGGTTTCAGCTCTTACACTTAGGTCTTTGATCGATGCTGCACTGATTTCTGTGTAAGGGGCGGGCGAGGGGTCTGCCTTGCTTCCTCTGCCACAGCCGTTTACTGGAAAGACCACGGGTACCTTGTCAAAAACACAACTGACCCCAGACTGTCATTTACTATTACTTAATTGTAAAGTCCAGCTTTTATCCCTCTGGTGAAACATTTCTATAAACTTCTATTTGCTTTCCACCTCAACAAGAAACATTTTCTTTTAAGTTTTCTTACCAAGTAATAACTGCTGGATTAGCACCTGCTAACTTTCTCTTAGCATAATGTATTTTCTGGCGGGGATACCAATTTTTTTCGGTTACATTTATTTCTTGAATCCATGATCCTCCTTTTTTTAGCATTTTCTGTTCAAAATTCTAAAGGAAAAGAAGATGATGTTCTCCACTTACTATAACAGTATATATGATCACATTAAAGACACTGACAAAGTAACAATTTTAAACTAAATTTCCATAACCAGGGCGAGCTTCACAGCTTTTTACACACATTGTAATCGTAGTCACACCCCTGCCAGTGACACTGACGTCCCGAGCAAGGACGCCGTCACTAAGCTTTGTGCTTTGGGGGCTTAACACCCACGCAAGCATTGTGTGTCTTTATAGTGAGGGAAGGCTGCATGTGGAACAGACGCCAAGCGAAAGCTGTCTCAGAAGTCAGACCCGTCACCAACAGGTCTATGCTGACGCCTCGTTAGAAATCTACTCGCTTGAAACAACAGTTTTCTCCAAATGAAGATTATGCCTCTTACCTGGTTTGCAGGCCAGCTGGCCCCAAATGTTAATTTTAAGAAATACTACACAAAACAATTTAAGTATTTTAATAAAATCTGATGCATTCCCATCATAGGACAGGAGATGCCAGATCAGTCACTGGTATATATCGTTTAATAGTGAAAAGTGCAAAGAAACAACCCTACTTTCCAGTCGAAGGAAGGATCCTTCACAAACACGTCCATGGTGTTCGCAAGCAGGTCAGAGTGTGAGCGGAAGGCCCTCAGTGCGTGCACCATGACGCTGTACATGACCCCCGCTTCTTTCATTGGTAACATCAGATTGATAAACTGGCGGGTCAGACGAAAAGGCATCAACTCAGGGACGGGCAGAAACTGAAGCAGGGAAGACAGGACAAGAAGGACACGTGAACTAGGTATCGCACAGGAAAAGCACAGAGCACCCTCTCACGGTTACTGACAGCGAGAGCTGACAGCGGCTACAGAGTGAATCTGCTGCGCCCACGAACACGCGAGGCAGTCCCCTCTGCACAAACCTGCGCCGGGGCGCGTGGGGGACCACAAGCCTGCGGAGACTTACAGGTGCCCACCGAACGCGTTCAGGGTTTAATGTCAGAGGAAATATTTGCATCATCTTGTGCAAGACATTTTGATTCTGGGGCTTCATAAAACCTCCTTACAGTCTTCCCTCCTTATAGGAACACATTTTATTCTTGGCTCTGATTATATAATTCATCATCACAGCTTTTTTTGTTGTTGTTTATATTCTTTTTTCTTTTTAAATTTTTATTTAAATTCTAGTTAGTTAACGTGCAGTACAACATTGGTTTCAGGAGAATTCAGTGATCCATCACTTACACACAACACCCAGGGCTCCTCACAAGTGCCTCCTTGACACCATCACCCGTCCAGCCCATCCCCCCCCACCCCCTCCATCAACCCTCAGTTCGTTCTGTCTTTTAGAGTCTCCTACGGTTTGCCTCCCTCTTTTCCCCCTCGCATATGTCCATCTGTTTTATTTCTTAAATTCTGTAAATAAGCATCATCATACCTGTAACTTGTCTGAACAAGGCAATAAAGTGGAGATCATCCCTTACTCTGCAAGAATGTCAAATTTAATGACCCTGACAAACCAAGCTAATTAACGCGTTATTTCTTTAAAAAATCTATCCCTTTCCAGAAGGTCCTATGACTATGGCTCTAAATCAGGCAAGGACAATGAGAGCAAGGCGAGCACACCTGCGTAGCCGATCCGAAGGCGTGTCCAAAGTCAATCCCAATCATCCCGCCGGTCTCCATGCTTATCATGAAATTGTTCAGATGTCTGTCTCCAATGCCCAGAATCCAGTGGCTGATGCACAGAAGCGCATGAGAGCTGGCAAAGTGGGAGCGGAGGGCCAGGAAGGCCTCAGGGCCCGTGCTCATCTTCAGAAAGGCGCGCCTGGGGGAGGGAGACACGCTCTGTAGTCTGTGCTGCACACCAGCTGGTTTATGACGTCAGAAGGATACTCACTTCAAGAGGTCAGCTGGCACTTTGCTTTCTCTTCTTCTAAAAGACGTGACTGTTTCGGTACGACTAGCTGCCCTGTGATTTAATGACAGAAAACACCTAATTAGAACAAGTTCCCCAAATACACAAAAACTGAAGGAATTCATCACCTCTAACCAGCCCAACAAGAAACCCTAAGGGGGACTCTGAGGGAAATGTTGCAAGGAACACAAGGTACCAGAGGCACCACTACAGGCATGAGTCCTACAGAGAACACAATGACTCTACACCCGTTTTTTTCAATAATGACATTGAATGTAAATGGACTAAATGCTCCAATCAAAAGACACAGGGTATCAGAACGGATAAAAAAACAAAATCCATCTATTTGCCGTCTACAAGAGACTCATTTTAGACCAGAACAAATTCCTGTGACTTGAAATTTAAAATTTGAAATAATTTACATTGAAGCTCAAATTTCCAACAACTAGATTTTGATGATCTCTCTGAAGCAAAACTTTCTAAGAAACCAAAGTAAATACATGGCTTTGAGAAGAATGAACTAGTTAGTAAAAAGGAAAATCAAAACAAAACTTACTTAAACATTGACATGTAAGCGCCGACATCCTGTCTTCCAGACATCTTGGCCAGCCAGTCTCTATACTCATGCGGTGGTGCTCTGGGATCACTAGCAAGTATGAGGAAGGGAATCAACAGTACAAAGATATTTAGCATTACAATGATTTCAGAGGCAAAGACCACCAAGAATTAATTGAAAAATAGGGAAGAGGCAGGGAAATAAATATGACTTTGAATCACATTTAATATTAACACTGAACCCATGTTACTTCGGGTCTACAATCTCAATATATCATTATTCATTCTTAGTTACTCCGAAAGAGAAAAAAGTTATTTCCTATGCAAAAATTCAGGCAAAGTGATCAAATACAATAAACTTCCCACTTCACATAGAGAGGAACAAGATGAATTAAACTGATGTTAAAGATACAGGCACACAGTTCTAAGTCTGGTAGTGGAAAAGGGCCTTAACAACAAGACAACAGTACTATGTACAACTTATTTAAAGTAGGTAAGAAATGGTGAGCCATGTTACTATCATGACTAAAAGGTCACAAATAACGTGTTGAAGATGGACGGAGTCTGGTTTTGGCCACACGCTGTTGGCACCATGTCCAGTACGTAGATACATACAAGACCAACATTAAATACAATAAGGTCTTTTCTCTTTTTTTAATGTTTATTTTTGAGAGAGAGAGACAGAGAGCAGGGGAGGTGCAAAGAGAGAGGGAGACACAGAATCTAAAGCAGGCTCCAGGCTCTGAGCTGTCAGCACAGAGTCCGACTCGGGCCTCGAACCCACGAACCATGAGATCATGACCTGAGCCAAAGTCGGGCATTAACCGACTGAGCCACCTGGAGCCCTAGTAAGGTATTTTCTTAAATGACATGGTTTTGAATTGAATTTAGAAAGCTGTTTTCAGTAATGCTTCACAGGTAAAAGGTAGTACTGGGCTGTTGGAAACTTGTGTTTTGTATATTCAGCCACTTTGGGGTTGTGTCAAAAGTGTTAAGTTTTGCTAAAAAGGAATCTGAAGATAGAACTATATCATGTGTTACTTAGAAGTTCAACCACTTAAGGTGAATCTTTTCTGAGTTACTACTAAGTCAATTTCATAAATGAGCCCTCTATTTCAACCTAAATTGTCTCCTGGTTTCAAATGGGATGTTTAGGTCAGAAAGTGGCAACGTATAAATTAAGGGAAAAAAAGCAACGATTTTACTAATAGAGGGCTGGAAGCATCTTGTGTTAAAAAGGTAGTGGGAGGGGTGCCTGGGGGGCTCAGATGGTTAAGCATCCAACTTCGACTCAGGCCATGATCCCATGGTTTGTGGGTTCAAGCCCTGCACTGGGCTCTGCACTGACAGCTCAGAGCCTGGAGCTGCTTCGGATTCTGTGTCTCCCTCTCTCTGTGCCCCTCCCCCACTCCCACTCTGTCTCTGTCTCTCAAAACTAAATACACATTAAAAAAATCTTTTTAAATGTATTAGGAAGCAATTTATATACTTCTGTACTTGAAGAGCACTTTAAACTCTACTGATCTATGTTCACCTTACGTATTTTCCATTACCATCCCGTCTTAGAAATAGAGGCATGGGACCTAGCTAAAGGCAAGTCACTTTTTCAAGAGTCCTACTCTATGTCAGGACCGCTGTGAATTAGCACTGGAGTGAAATCTGGTCTGCCTGGCCCCAGGAAGTGCTGTCCATCAATTCCCTGTCTTCCAGAAGATGCAGAAACAACTGTGGGCAAAGGACTCCAATGGCTGGAATTACAAGTTCATCAGCACAGCCCTATTTAATAACAAGAGTCTGAACAGGAACGTGCTTGGTTGCACAGAGATCACCTCTGACGGACGAGAATACCGTTCCTGTGTGAGTGCTCTCAGGGCAGAACGGGGCATAAGGGAGAGGGGCAGGCGTGTGTTCATGGCCGTCTCCTCTTCCTTCATTCTGTAGCTAGTCCCCAAAACTGGTCCACTCCTTCAGAATGTCTTTCATGTTGTCCTTTTTTTTCATTTACAGAAATAAAATAACCCCACCCTTTCTGATTAAAAAAATATGTTCATTGTAGGAAATTTAGAAAAAATGAAAGGATAAAGAAAAATAAAAAGCACCAGTATCATAACCGAGAAATTACTAATAATCCTAGTTAGCCCACTTACATGCTGGGCAGCCTAGGACTTATTACATAACCTCTCTGGGCCTCATCTGAACAGACGTGTTAATAATAACTTGTAGGTTTTTGTAAGAAAGAAAGGACTTCATAAACATTAAGAACTGAGAATACTGCCTAGCATGCAGAAAATTTTAAATTAAATGTTAGCTGCTAATTTATTATTTATTTTATTTCCTTCAAGATTTTTGATGTTCTTGTTTACAAAACTAAAAGTCTTTTTCACTGTGGTAAAATGTACACAACCATTGTTTGGAACCCTCTACTCCATTTAGTTTGTTCACGCAGCCAGAGGCCGAGTAAACAGCTGGCGCTGATGTGGCTCAGAGGGCTAAGTGTCTGACTCTCCATGGTGGTTCAGGCCACGGTTCGCGACCTCCAGCCCCGCAACGGGCTCTCTGCTGACGATGCAGAACCAGCTTGGGATCCTCTCTGCCCCTCCCCCACTCACTCTCTTGCTCTCTCAAAACATAAAACTAAAGAAGTGAAATTAAAATAAATAAATACAGGGTCCCAGAAATGCCAGTGGAAACAGGAGGTGGAGGAAACATGATCTCCAACAACGGTGCTCGGTGGGGGTGGGGAGGGGTGACGCCTGGGGAGCAGCAGGCTTGCAGCGTGGACTGGGGGGACTGGGGGGGGGGGGCTGAAGCCGTACTCAGGCTCTGAGTCACCTTGTGTAAGCTGCTTTCTCCTCCTGTGACATGCTGCTCAAAAGAAGGTCCTTCAAGGTGAGAGTGTTTTCAATCCATTCAATTAGTCCTAATCTGAAAAGGAGAATAAACAGTTTACGAACACAAACCCAAGCGCTCTGTCTTCACTGGAAGGAAGGCCTGTAGAGGCAAAGCAGAGCAGAGCTCTCTCCACTGCCCTCTCCGCTGGGAAATCGCACGTTTACAAGGGTTCGCTTATCAGCTCTGGTCAGCTCTTCGTGAGCGCTAAACAGAACACTGAACGGTCAACGACCTGCAGGCCCAGCTCTGTGACCTTAGGTGAAGACCGGGCTGGGCGCCGGCACGTCCACTCACGGGAGCCTGTTCTAGACTGACCGCGGCACCGGCCCCACCTGGAGGTCATGGGCACGACCCGGTAGGTCTTCAGCTGCATGCTTCTCTGGCTGCAGGTGGCGTCCCGAGACAGGAGGATGTTCATGACCTCAAAGAGCTGCTCAACCCGCTGGTCCTGCCGCAGGTCCTCGCCCCCCTTGACGAGGAAGGGGTACTCCCTCTCATCGTGGCCTCGGACGATGATGCGCTTTGGCTTTCGGATAGAAGCCATTACTTTTACCTTTAAAAATTATGAAAAGATTTTAGGTGCAGTCTACGAAACTGACAGAACAGCTGTTCATATTCTCAAGAGAGGAAAAGTCCTCAGGAGGAGGCCTCTCTCTGAAGACAGAGTCAAGTGACAGAACGAGAACAGAGTCTAGGACCAGCAGAACACATGTCACCTCCTTGGGCCCTACTGCTGTGCCTCCAGAAACTTCATATTCCTTGTAACATATAATGCTTATAACTGTGGACCTCTTAACAATAAGCAACATATACCTGCTAACTTCCTAAATTACTTAATTTAACTCTACGTGTATTTTCTAAAAGATACACACACACACACACACACACACACACACACACACACATAATTTATCCTTTGAGTTTCTTACATTCTTTTTTTTTTTTAATTTACCATTTATTCATTTTTGAGAGAAAGAAGCAGAGCATGACTGGAGGCGGGGCAGAGAGAGAGAGGGAGACACAGAACCCGAAGACAGGCTCCAGGCTCTGAGCTGTCAGCACAGAGCCTAACTGGGGCTTGAACGTGAGATCATGACCTGAGCCGAAGTTGGACACTTAGCCGACAGAGCCCCCCGGGCGCCCTGAGTTTGTCACATTCTTAAATATGATTGATGCTGAAACATCACAACATTATATTAAGAAATTCAGTAAATAATGGGATCAATAATAGGATGAGAAAACTGTTCATTTGAGACCAAGGTGGGAAACCATCTTTTGGTTAGTAAAGACAAATACGTCATCCTCAGACCTGAAGAGCTGAACTCACACCCACGAACCCGAGCCGCACAGTCTGGCGCCTACCCGCTCGTCAAAGCCAGCGATTCGCGCGTGGTACTCTGGGACTGGCTTTCCCCGGCCGTCATACTGACCTGAGACAGATCACAGAAGCCTTCCTTAGGTACAGCTTCTTGCAGAACCCTGTATTGTAACACATGCCTCTTGACCTAATTTTAAAAAACTGTACAATAACATTTTTTACTGAGTTTTCATTTAAAAAATAATGCTGTTATTTCTCAATTTGACTAATGGAAGTCAGCTTCCTAATCTAATGGAGCAGACAAACTCCAAGCAGGGAAAACATTGCGTTAAGCTAGAACACCTTATTTTTTCTAGGAGAACCAAGCTGCATATGAGGAGGCTTACATTTTCTGTTTTCTTCATGCAATGCAGAGTTGTCAATAATAAACAACACAGAAAAGTGTTTCTCCAATTTTTTTGTATCCACTGGAATAAGAATATGAATAACCATAATAAGGCATTTTTTTGGTCCAGCAAATTCCAGGTGAAGAGCAGAGACTGTTCTTGTTGCTCAAATGGAACCAACTTGCCACGTGTCTCTATGCTCACGTCACAACCCCTGTCCTGACAGCAGGGACATCACTGTCTCGTCATTTTAACGAGACCAGCGTGCTGCATACCCCAGGAAGCGATGTGCCTCTACGCCTGTGTTACGTCCCCGAAGAAAAGTTATTTAGGAGCAGAGCCTGGGCGTGTTCAGATGAAATTACCCATTAATCATTAAATAGAAGTCTGAATACTTGCGTAGTTAGGGATATAAGAGAACTATAATCTAGTTAGACATTTAGTAGAGAGTGCTAATTCAAAGTGACTACAGATTCTCCTAATGACAAAAATGTATGATGACATTTTAGATTCTTTAAAGAAAAAGGTAACTGTCAAGATCCCAGTATTAGAAATCAGAAGTCCTCGCCACACCACTATCTCATTAAAGTCCAGTTTCGTCACACTGAGGGTTAACTCACCAGGAATCTCCAGCTCATTTCGCAAGAATTCTACTTTGAAATCACTCATCCAGGGTGAACATTCCTTCAGGTTCCCAGGCGGCTTTGAGTCTCTGTGCATTTTAGAAAGTAGTGAGTTGGTAATGTCAGTGAAGTCACGGAGTTTCATTCCAGGTAGCTTAGAACCTCCTTTTCCAAAGTATTTATCAAATTCTTTTCCGAAAGTCTGAAATCAATAATAATTTGCCTTAAGTTTAGTTTATACTTTGACAAAGGTTCTAGGCTTACTTTATAACAAGTATTTAATTATTTAGCCTTTTTTCTGTGTTTTTAAGGTTTACAGTTTTGCTTCCCTTGAATGTTTCAATACTCTACACACGTGAAGCCTGTCTCTTGTTTCTTTGTGTTCCTTTGAAAAGACAGAAAGGATAAAGTCAGTGGTGACTTACAGTCATGAGTTCTAATCATAAATTCTACTAAGGGCTTAAAATCCTTTCAATCTCTTTGTGTCCAATGTCTATCACTGGCCCACATCACTGTGACAAGAGGAGTGATCAGGATGAGGTACTGGGCCACCTGGGGGGTGCCAGTCGGTGTCTGACTCTGGCTCAGCTCATGATCGCACTACTTGTGGGTTCAAGCCCCGCATCAGACTCTGTGCTGACAGCTCAGGGCCTGGAGCCTGCTTCTGATTCTGTGTTTCCCCCTCTCTGCCCTTCCCCCACTCGAACTCTGTCTCCCTTTCTACCTCAAAAATAAGTAAATATTTAAAAAATTTAAGGAATGAGGTACTAAATAAAGGGAGTATTTCAATAAAAATGAAAAGCCCCTGATTCTTCATCAGAGCTGAAGGACAAAATATAAAAAATACTACCCTCCTTAATTAGAGTCTTTCAAGCCATTATTTTGGATCACAAACCAGCATAAACACTAGATAATATTTACTTCTAAAAGCAATAATTATAAGCCCTTTATTTTGGAACCTAACACATATTCTTTGTATTAGTCTCTACTCAAATATTTAAATTATAATCCTGATATCAAAATAAAACTAAACAAAACGCAAGAGTACCATTAATAATGACTTAAAAATAGTCATCAAGATTTACCTACTTATCTTTAATTAGAAGTTTTTTACAAAATTTAAAACTCACACCAAAACATAAATCTGGTATAAATGAAATATATGCTCTATTTTAAGACACTTTGTTATAGGAAAATTGACATCTACAAAACAAACTTATTCTTTAGTCTATAAGTAGATTAAAAGTATAGAAACCATCTACAATTCTTAGAATACATGCAAAGATAAACTATTTCCCAATATAGTCAGTAGCAACAACATATGTGACTGGCATATTGCACTTTGAGGTAAAATTTATGATAGATTATTATTGAATTAATTAGGGCAAATCACATGTTGATTTGATATGAGCAGACAGATCAAGATTGAGTTTCCAAGGTACCAGAAATGGATCTCAAAACAAGTATCACGCCTGATAGGAACGATCGAGGTACAATTAGGCACGGTGATTCTCTCCCTCACTTAGAGCTCGAGCAGCTGTGCTCAGCAGCCGCTGGGAGATGGGTGGACCCTAACAGACTCCAGGGCAAATCTTTAGGGAACCCAGCACACACACCCTACCAGACTCCGGGGTGAAGCCTTACGGAACCCAGCATGCACACCCTACCAGACTCCGGGGTGAAGCCTCAGGGAACCCAGCACGCACACCCTACCAGACTCTGGGGTGAAGCCTCAGGGAACCCAGCAGGCACACCCTACCAGACTCCGGGGTGAAGGTGTAGGGAACCCGCACGCACACCCTACCAGACTCCGGGGTGAAGGTGTATGGAACCCAGCACGCACACCGTACCAGACTCAGGGGTGAAGCCTCAGGGAACCCAGCACGCTCACCCTACCAGACTCTGGGGTGAAGCCTTACGGAACCCAGCATGCACACCCTAACAGACTCCAGGGTGAAGGTGTAGGGAACCCAGCACGCACACCCTACCAGACTCCGGGGTAAAGGTGTAGGGAACCCAGCACACACACCCTAACAGACTCCAGGGTGAAGGTGTAGGGAACCCAGCACGCTCACCCTACCAGACTCCGGGGTGAAGCCTTACGGAACCCAGCACGCACACCCTAACAGACTCCAGGGTGAAGGTGTAGGGAACCCAGCATGCTCACCCTACCAGACTCCGGGGTGAAGCCTTACGGAACCCAGCACGCACACCCTAACAGACTCCAGGGTGAAGGTGTAGGGAACTCAGCACGCACACCCTACCAGACTCAGGGGTAAAGCCTCAGGGAACCCAGCACGCACACCCTACCAGACTCAGGGGTGAAGCCTCAGGGACCCCAGCACACAGGGAAAAGTAGAGGCTGTGAGTTCAAAAGATAACATGCAGTCTTCACTGGGGATATGGTATTATTCCACGTGAGCTGACAAGCAGGGATGGACTTTCTAACAGAGGGGAGAGACAGGCAGCCTATCGGGGTGAGGGCAGGGGCCACAGCATGGAGAGCTGGCTGTGGACGGGTACTCTGAAACGCAGCCTTCTCACAGGGATGGATCAGTTCCACTACCCTGGGGGTCTGGTGTCAAAGCCATTTTGCCATCTGTCCATTTGACACTGGGAAGTCTGTTCTTCACATGTAGCTTCTTTGTTTAGAACAAGGTCTGGCAAACTAGAGCCTGCAAGTCAAAGCTCACTCCCTGTTTTTATAAATGAAATTTTCCTGGAATCCCATCAACGATATCTATTCACTTACATACTGTCGGGGGCTGCTTTCGTATAGGATGGCAGATTTGAGTACTCACGACATGAGTTTGGAATGGCCTGAAAGCCAAAAATCTGGACTTCTACAGAAAATGCGCGTGGACCACTGGTTTAAGAAAAAACACACTTCCAAATCTAGGATTCTACAGTTCCACACATTTCACTGATGCCAGTACATGGATTTCAAGCACATTTAGAGTGTACATATTTCCTGTCCTGAGGTCCATGCGTATTCAACACTGGGAGGAAGATTTGATGTGAGGAGCCTAACATATGTCACAATATGAAATACAGAGACTTACGGTTTTATCTGCACTTTTAGGACACATCCAGGGTCACATTCAGGCAACAGACAGTCTTGTATGTTCCCACATTCATTCCATTAACTAAAACTACCCTAAGTAGGGATATATCTAAAGTACCCACCAAAATCCATCTCTACTTAGCAAAACTATATCAGTTATTTATCTATTTCAAGATGCCAGTTCATGTCAGGCAGTATTCGAGGAGGAGGAAAGAAAAACCCCTGTCTACAGGTCTCAATCAGGAGGAATAAAAGCGTTAAACATGGTTCCCCGCCCTGCCGCTCTCCCCAAAGAAGCTCCGTGCAGATATCCGTGGCCGCAGCACTTGTCACAGCTGCGATGTGGAAGTCCTCGCGGTGTGGGAGACGTGGCGTGTCCTAACAGTGGCACAATACGCAGCAGCACTAAGGAACAAAGCACGGACCCACGCCGCAGCGCGGACGAGCCCTGAACCATCATGCCGAGTGAGGAAGCCGGTCACGTACTGTAAGATTTCATTGACACAAAATGTCCAAAAGGGGCAAATCCACAGAAACTGAAAGTACGCCCGTGGTTGCCTGGGAGTGGCGGCAGCGGGCGGGGGCGAGGGGTTGGGAGCACCTGCTAACAGGTACGGGCTTTCTTCTTGGGGCGATGAAATGTTCTAAAACTGATGTGGTAGCGTCTACACAACTCTGAATATAACCAAGCGACAGTACCGTACGCTTTTACTTTTTAAAGTTTATTTATTTTGAGAGACAGAGTGTGTGTGAAGAGTTGGGGAGAGAGAATCTCAGGCAGGTTCCACAAGGTCAGCATGGAGCTTGATGCAGGGCTTGAACCAACAAACCATCAGATCAAGTCAGATGCTTAACCAACTGAACCACCCAGGTGTCCCGTCACTATTATACACTTTAAATAGATGGATTATGCGGTGTGTGAATTAGATCTTAAAAAAGCAGTCATTTAAAAAAACACCGGGGTGCCTCAGTGGGTCAGCTGGTTTAGCGACCAGCTCTTGGTTTCAGCTCAGGTCATGATCTTGAAGTTTCGTGGGAGCCAGTTCCGCACTGGGCTATACATGCCGGCAGTGCAGAGACTGCTTGTGATTCTCTCTCTCTGTCTCTCTCTCTCTGTCTCTCTCTCTCTCTCCCTGCCCCTAACCCACTCATGCTGTCTCTCTCAAAATAAACAGACTTAAAGAAATGTTTCTAAAAAGTAAAAAATGAATAAATAAATACGTTAAGAAACCAGAGGGACAAAGATTCTCCTCTGTAGTAGAGACTATGAAACCTGAGAACTCTGTCACCATGAGTCCTAGGAATTCTCCCTATGCTCTTAAAGTTTACTAAACCAAGGTAATTTGACCAAAGTTAGAAAAAAAAAATCAGTGTGGGAGGCAAGATGGCGGAGAAGTAGGGAGCACTGTTACCTCCGCGGCCCGCAACCATCACACTGAGAAGAAGTAAAAGCCACAACTTTCTGATCTCCAAGAACGGAGGGGTGCGCACTGACCCCTTACTGATAACGGTTTCATGGATGCCTGAGTGAGTGCGGACTGGGACCGGAGACTCTGGGGGAGGGAGCCCGGGCTCAGAGCGGAGCTGGGAACCAGTGCCCAGAAATCTGGCGCCGGGCCGCGGAGAGCTGAGCGTCCAGAGGCGGCACAGCAGTGGGCGGCCGTCAGGGCGGCGCAGGACCTTGGAGAGCTGCCCGCAGGTGCAGAGCGAGCGGAAGAGAGGGGGAGGCTGAAAGGAGACCTCAGCCCACCGCGGAAAGACAAACTTTCCATGTGCGGCCGCTGGGCGCGGGGAGACAAATCCGTGCCCCGCAGCGGGCTCGTTCTCCCGTGGGCCCGGCAGCCCGCCGCCCTCAGGGGGAACCAGGGAAGGGCCGGCGCCCAGTCCCCCAGCGCGGTCCCGGCCAGAGAGCCGCGGTGGCGGAAGCATTAAAGTGTGTGGACTAGGATTTAGAAGCCGGGGGGAACTTGGAAAATCGAAACAATTTAAACCACCCGTGGCACGGGGAGGCTGGACTCCAGAGAGGGGCTGGCAACGCCTGGTCTGAGGGGGGCTTGCCTGGGCGCTGCCATTCTTCCCCTGCACCCACTAAGGCGGGGCCTCAGAGAGCAGCCCCCCAGACCTGACCTACCTACATCGAGCCACGCCCATCCGTGCTGGAGAGCTGGATTCTTCTTTTCTTACTATTTTTACTTTTTTCATTTTTTCTTTTCCTGTTGTTTTATTTTTTAATTTTTATAATTTTTCCCTTGTTTTCTTTTTTCTGTTTTCCTATTTCCTCCTTTTCTCCCTTTCCCCGTGGAGTCGGGGAAAGTCCAACATTTATGCACTGGTGTGATTAGATCAACTCTTGCCATCCAGATATTTTTCCCTTATCTCATTCTTATCTCTCCCCTGCACAGGATTTATGCTCAGACTGTCCTTTGTCTTTGTCTGTTTCTGTCCCCGTGGTTTTTTATTTTTTCTCCTTTCCTGTCCTCTCTTTTCTCCCCTGTTCCTTTTTTTCCTTTCCCATTTGGTTTGCTTGTTTACTTGATCTGTCAGTGCGTTTGCGTGCTTGTGTTCCCTGTGTGTTTGTCTGTCTGTTCTCCTTTTCAGGGCTACCTCAAGAAACAAGTCAAAGCACACATAGTGGAAAGCCCCAAATATCACTGAGTAAGGAAATATATTAATTACAGGCACAACAAGAGAAACCGAGAAACACCATTAAAGGGACATCTCCTGAAACGACAGGCCCTGGCCAGTCACAGAGCCTCTGGCACTAGAGCCACACTAACAGGCGCAGAGGGCATCACAACCTTTTAAAACTGACAAGAGACAGAAAGCTGGCCAAAATGACGAAACGAAAGAACTCTCCTCTAAAGAAATTCCAGGAAGAAATCACAGCAACAGAACGGCTCAAAACAGACTTAAACAACATAACTGAACAAGAATTTAGAACAATTGTCATATAATTAATTGCTGGGCTTGAAAAAACCATGAAAGAAACTATTGATACACAGACTAGGGTATATATAATAATAAAATGGAAGCTGCCAATGTACAGACTGAAGGAGCAGAGAGGAGAACAGGTGAGTTAGAAAACACAGTTATAGCAAAAGAGGAAGCCGAGAAAAAGAGAGAAATTGATCCAGGAGCATGAAAGGAGAATTTGAGACCTGAGTGATACAATCAAACGGAACAATATCTGTATCATAGGAGTTCCTGAAGAGGAAGAAAGAGAAAAAAGTCCTGAAGGGGTGCTGGGTCAAATTATAAATGAAAATTTCTCCAATCTGGGGAAAGAGAAAGACATTGAAATTCAAGAAACATAGCGAACTCCCCTAAGACGTAACCTGAACTGACCTTCAGCACGACATATTATAGTGAAAGTGGCAGAATATAAGGATAAAGAGAGAATTCTGAAAGCAGCTAAGGATAGAAGGGCCCTCACATACAAAGGCAAACCTCTCAGAGTGGTTACAGACCTGTCTACTGAAACTTGGCAGGTCAGAAAGGAATGGCAGGAAATCTTCAATGTGATGAACAGAAAAAATATGCAACCAAGAATCCTTTATCCAGCAAGCCTGTCATTCAAAATAGAAATAAAAAGCACATAAAAAGAATTATCCATCATGATCAAGTGGGATTCATTCCTGGGATACACGGCTGGTTCAATATTCGCAAATCCATCCATGTGATCCATCATGTTAACAAAAGATAAAAACCACATGATCCCGTCAATAGATGCAGAAGAAGCATTTGACTAAATACAACATCCCTTCTTAATAAAAACCCTCGAGAAACTCGGGATAGAAATAACTTACTTAAACACTATTAAAACCATTTATGAAAAGCCCACAGCTAATATCATCCTCAATGGGGAAAAACTGAGAGCTTTCCCCCTGAGATCAGGAACACGACAGGGGTGTCCACTCTCACCACTGCTGTTTAACATACTGCTGGAAGTCCTAGCATCAGCAATCAGACAACAAAAGGAAATAAAAGGCATCAGAACTGGGAAAGATGAAGGTCAAATTTTCACTTTTCACAGATGACATGATACTCTACATGGAAAACCCAACTGACTCAACCAGAAGCCTTCTAGAACTGATCAATGAATTCAGCAAAGTCGCAGGGTACAAAATCAATGTACAGAAATCGGCTGCATTCTAATACACCAAAAATGAAGCAACAGAAAGAGAAATCAAGAAATTGATCCCATTCACAATTGCACGAAAAACCATAAAATACTTAGGAATAAACCTAACCAAAGATGTAAAAGACCTGTATGATGAAAACTATAGAAAACTTATGAAAGAAATTGAAGATGACACCAAGAAATGGAGAAATATTCCATGCTCATGAATCGGAAGAATAAACATTGTTAAAATGTCACTATTACCCAAAGCAATCTGCACATTCAATGCAATCCCCTTCAAAGTTGCACCAACATTCTTCTCAAAGCCAGAACAAACTACCCTAAAATTCGTATGGAACCATAAAAGACCCCGAATAGCCAAAGTAATATTGAAGAAAAAAACCAAAACGAGAGGCATCACAATCCCAGACTTTAGCCTCTACTACGAAGCTGTCGTCATCAAGACAGTATGGTATTGGCATAAAAACAGACACACAGACCAATGGAATAGAATAGAGAACCCAGAACTGGACCCACAAGTGTATGGCCAATTAATCTTTGACAAAGCAGGAAAGAATATCCAGTGGAATAAAGACTGCCTCTTTAGCAGGTGGTGCTGGGAGAACTGGACAGCAACATGCAGAAGAATGAAACTGGATCACTTTCTTACACCACACACATAAATAAACTCAAAATGGCTGAAGGACCTGAATGTGAGACAGGAAACCATCAAAACCCTCTAGGAGAAAGCAGGAAATAGCCTCCTTGACCTCAATTGCAGCAATTTCCTCCTCAACACATCCCTAAAGGGAAGGGAATCAAGAACAAAAATGAACTATTGGGGCCTCATCAAGATAAAAAGCTTCTGCGCTGCAAAGGAAACAAGAAAACTAATAGGCAACCGATGGAATAGGAAAAGATAGTTGCGAATGACGTTATCAGATAAAGGGCTAGTATCCAAAATCTATAAGGAAATCACCAAACTCCACAGCCGAAAAACCAATAATCCACTGAAGAAATGGGCAGAAGACTTGAACAGACACCTCTCCAAAGAGGACATCCAAATGGCCTACAGACACATGAAACGATGCTCAACATCACTCATCATCAGGGAAACACAAATCAAAACCACACTGAGATACCACCTCACACCGGTCAGAGTGGCTAAAATGAACAAATCAGGAGACTCTAGATGCTGGCGAGGGTGTGGAGACACGGGCACCCTCCTACACTGTTGGTGGGAATGTAAACTGGTACAAATGCTCTGGAAAACAGTGTGGAGGTTCCTCAAAAGACTATCAATAGAACTCCCCTATGACCCAGCAGTAGCACTGCTAGGGATTTACCCAAGGGATACAGAAGTGCTGATGCATAGGAGCACATGTACCCCAATGTTCATAGCAGCACTGTCAACAATAGCCAAAACATGGAAAGAGCCTAAATGCCCATCACCTGATGAGTGAATCAAGAAGATGTGGTATATATTCACGATGGAGTACTACATGGCAATGAGAAAGAATGAAATATGGCCATTTGTAGGAAAGTGGATGGACCTCGAGGGAGTCATGCAAAGTGAAACAAGTCAGGTGGAGAAGGACAGATACCATATGTTTGCACTCCTAGGTCTAACAGGAGAAACCTAACAAAAGACCATTGGAAGGGGAAATCGGGGGAAGAGTTAGGGAGAGGGAGGGAGGCAAACCATGAGAGACTCTTGAATACTGAGAACAAACTGAGGGCTGAAGAGGGAGGGGTAAGGGGAGGGGGTGATGGTCATGTAGGGAAGAGCACTGGGTGTTATATGGAAACCAACTTGGTAATAAACTATTAAAAAAAAGAATAAATAAATAAATGTAAAAGAATAAAACTTAAATTAAAAAAAGAAGCAGAATCAGTGTGATTGGTGCTAACGGAGGTGCACATAAGGTGCGTCCACAACAGAGGAGGAGGAGTCTCCCACTCTTGTCAGGGAAGGAGGTTCAGGGAAGGCTCCAGAGGAAATGGTGCGTAAGCCAAGTCCCTGCGAGCGAGTTCTCCAGGCGGACAAGGGAAAGGGGGCACATCCGTTTAGAGGGGACACAAGCACAGGATCGGCAGTATGAAATCTGGACATTTTGAGGTTCATGTTCATCTCTGCTGGCTCCAAGGGGCTGTCCCTGACCTGAAGGGCAACGTGAGAAGCAGATCTCATGTGTCCACGTGTGTCCTCAAGCCACAGTTCTGTATATGCTGTGCTTGTCGGACACTCCCTCTGAATTCCGGAACTGGGTCTGTCTGCTCCTTGACGTGCCCTGTGGCACTCAGGAGTACGCCTGGGACAGATGTCCTCTGTGCTCAAAACGGTTACCAACTTCTATAAAATACAAATATTTTCTTGATCCAACATTCAAATCATTGTAAGAATTAAAAATATTAAACTACTTATAACCTTGAAATCTAAAGATCGGACATGAAGAAAAGTGCAATAAAAAATACCCTATTTTTTCTATTGACCCACATGTCACTATCTGACCTAAATATGTGTATCATGATCTCACCATAAGTATCAGATCTAAAGAAAAGTTTACAAACTCAACAGACATTTTAAAACCAGAATTATTAACAAATAGCAAATATAAACAATGATCTTCACAACCATTCCATGATCATAAAAGCCTGAATGATCCTCCATACCTGAATGAACCTCCTTCTGAAAGCCCCAAGGCCTGGAGCCTTTGGGTCTCCCAAGGCCGCATACATCTTTTCATACATCTTTTCAATGTTTTTTTTATTAACAGGGGTTTTTGCTAGTTCAGCCTTGATATCATCAGTCCAGTCCTGTGCAGAAAGAAAAGAGAAATCAAGTTGACTACAAGTAGGTTTTATCCAAATTCTACGTTTTATGGACTGGAAGCTATTATATTACCTTAAAGAGCATTTCAGGATTGGAGAGCTGTTCCAGGGCACTAATAAAATCCTGAATCACTCCTCCTTGATCCAACTTAATTTTAATCCTATAAAGCAAATTACCAAGTTTAGGTTATCAAACATCTTTCAAAGATAAAGGCCTACAGTTTTTAATATATAACAATCATTTATATTTATATATAAAATTACAAACACACACACACACTCACACACGCACACAACTAACAGTTTAGGAAAAGAGCAATTTTAAAATTATGTTCAGTATTAGATAAAGCTCAAAGTATGTATTCTATCAGGAGGTGAGGTTCTTAGATAAAGTAAAAGCAAATCTCCTTGCAAATGATGTTGACATTTTGATATACAAAATTTGATATGTACAGTTTTTGAAGTTATATTATAAAAGAAAAGGTCACATTCTCAACACACTTTCAAACCTTTCTCTTTTCTTTCTCTTAGAAAAAAAGTATCCTGTTGTAGCTGAGTGTGTTGAGAGACCATGAGGGTGGTGGGCGGGGCGCCGGAAGGGCAGGGGGGCTGCGCACAGACAGCCCCCCACAAATCATGACAAAGTCTGAGACTTCCTCGTCTTCTCAGAAACAGCCGCTCAAGTAATGAAACAAATGAGCTCCTGACAGAAAGCTCCTCACAGAATGTCAAGGAGGACACCGAGCATTTCCCGAGGTGCCCTGCACTGCAGTTGTTTGCTGTGCTGTACTGTATCTATTTACTACACACATATATCCTACTACAAACATTTGTTTGCTGTGCTGTACTGTATCTATTTACTACACACATATATCCTACTACAAACAGTTGTTTGCTGTGCTGTACTGCATCTATTTACTACACACATATATCCTACTACAAACAGTTGTTTGCTGTGCTGTACTGTATCTATTTACTACACACATATATCCTACTACAAACAGTTGTTTGCTGTGCTGTACTGCATCTATTTACTACACACATATCCTACTACAAACATAGGTCACCGGTATGCCCTACACAGCAGGACGCTACCGCTAGTTACAGCAACAGCCTCCACTGATAAATCCAACGGAAAAATGAAAAGGATGACACTGCCGGCAGCCTGCTGAATCTTTATTAAGGAGACAGGATTCCCAGACAGTTCGAGTTAAAGAATAACTTCAGTAACTGATTTCAGAAAGCATCTCATCTAGTATGTCTCAACCAAAAGTTTACTGTTAACTATGACTATTGTAAGGACAGAATGATTCATGAATGAAATTCTAAGACGAAACGTATTTTATTAAGTTTATTTTGAAAGAGTGTGTGTGCATGTGCACAGGAGGGGTGGAGAGGGAGGGAGGGAGAGAGAGAGAGAGAGAGAGGGCGCCAAGCAGCCTCTGAACTGTTGGTGCGGAGCCCAATGCAGGGCTTTAACTCACAAAACATGAGATCATGACCTGAGCTGAAATCAAGAGTTGAACGCTTAACTGACTGAGCCACCCTGGCACCCTAAACATGAAATTTATTTTAAAAAAGGAAAGGGGCACCTGGGTGGCTCAGTTGGTTAGGTGTTCAACTTTGGCTCACGTCTTGATCTCACAGTTCGTGGGTTCGAGCCCTGCGTCAGGCTCTGTGCTGACAGCTCAGAGCCTGGAGCCTGCTTCAGATTCTGTGTCTCCCTCTCTCTCTGCCCCTATCCCACTCACACACTCTCTCTCTCTCTCTCTCTCAAAAATAAAAACATTTTTTTTCAAAGGAAAGAAATTTGGGAGCACCTGGCTGACTCAGTCAGCAGAGCATGTGACTGCATTGTAAGTTTGGGCAAAGAGTGTACTTAAAAATTAAAAAAGGAAAGAGGGGAGCCTGAGTGGCTCCATTGGTTAAGCCTCTGACTCTTGATTTCAGCTCAGGTCGATTCTATGGGTTCAAGCCCCACATTAGGCTCCACATTGTCAAAGGGGATTCTCTCTCTTTTCCTCTCTCTCTGCAATCCCACCACCCCCACCCCCGACTCATTTGTGCTCTCTCTCAAAATAAATAAATAAAATTAAAAAAAAAAAAGGAAAAAAATTCTATAACAAATAACATACCTGGAGTAGGTACATTCAATAAATAGATTCTAAGGTTTTCTATTCTCCAAGGATGGCTCTAATTAATTTGAAGACAAACATAAGCTTCCATGTGTTTGCATTTTTTCCCCCTCCTTTTTTACATAAGCTCTAGACCCGATGTGCAGCTTGAACTCAAGACTGCAAGATCAAGATTCACCTGCTCACTGACTGAGCCAGCCAGGAGGCCCCCCTGTGTCTGATTTTACCACACACTTTTTAAAATAACCTACAGTATCTGATCAACCCACCTTGCCACAAACTCCTTATTCTTATGACCAGCAGAAGTATCTGTGAAGGAGTAGCTCTCACTACTTATTATAAGTGGGTAGACAATCGCCTGTGGATAGTTATCAGCAATCTCTTCCACGGTGCGCTGGACGGCAACAGCTTGCTCTTTGTCCAGTAAGGCCACCATGTGGCTGATCCAGCCAATGAACTGCCAGCAAGGAATGGAAGAAATCTAAAACACAGAGAGGTGCAACTTAATAATGAACAAAATATGTAACAGTTTTATTATGAAAGTATTAAGTGTCCATATAAAACATACATATGTATACACAGAAGTACAGAACAGGCGCAAGTCTCAAACAGAACATCGTCTCTCCTCAGTCCTCTCAGTTCTTATTCCACAGTGGCAACCATTCCATTTTTGGGGGGATGTTTTGCATGCAATACACCCATATTCTTCATTTACAAGAATGAAATCAGACTAGATGTACTGTCTGACAGACGGACAGATTTGCCCCATTCCTTTTAACTGCTATACAGCATTCCATTTTACTTAACTACTGCTGTATAATCAGTTTTTAGGATATTTTCCAAGTTTTTCCACTATAGATAATGCTATAACGGACATCCCTCCATGTTTATCACTTGTGCTATGTGTGCGCCCACTGGATAAATTCCTACAAGTAAAATTACTGTGTGAACATTAAGAATTGTAAAAAACATTGCTAGATTTCCCTCCAAAAAGATTTTTCAAATTTTCATTTTTTAAAAGTGTAACGAAAACTCTTATAACTCAATACCAAGAAACCAAGTGATCTGATTTAAAAATGGGCAGCACAGCTCAGAAAACAGAGACTCTCCCCTTCAGGTCAGAAACACGATAGGGATGTCCACTCTCACCACTGTTGTTCAACATAGTGCTGGACGTCCTAGCCTCCGCAACTGCACAACAAAAAGAAATAAAAAGCATACAAATTGGCAAGGAAGAAGTCAAACTTTCATTCTTTGCAGATGACATGATACTCTAGGTGGAAAACTGGAAAGACTCTACCAAAAAACTAAAACTGATCCATGAATTCAGCAAGTCACAGGATATAAAATCAATGTACAGAAATCAGTTGCATTTCTACACACCAATAATGAAGCAGCAAAAAGAGAAATCAAGCATTTGATCCCATTAGATTGCACCAAAAACCATAAGATACCTAGGAATAACCCTACACAAAAGGGTAAAAGATCTGTATGCTGAAAACTATAGAAAGCTTATCAAAGAAATTGAGTAAGACACAAAAAAATGGAAAAGTATTCCATGCTCATGGATTGGAAGAACAAATATTGTTAGAATGTCAACACTACCCAAAGCATTCTATATATTCAGGGCAGTCCCTATCAAAATAACACCAGTATTCTTCACAGAGCCAGAACAAACAATCCTAAAATTTGTATGGAGCCAGAAAAGACCCATAATAGCCAAAGTAACATTGAAAAAGAAAAGCAAAGTGGGAGGCATCACAATTCCAGACCTTAAGCTATACTGCAAAGCTGTAAACATCAAGTCAGTATGGTACTAGCACAAAAACAGACATTGGTCAATGGGACCGAACAGAGAACACAGAAATGGATCCACAAACGAATGGCCAACTAATCTACAAAGCAGGAAAGAGTATCCAATGGAAAAAAGACAGTCTCTTCAGCAGGTGGTGCTGGGAAAACGGGACAGTGACATACAGAAGAATGAACCTGGACCACGTTTTTACACCACACACAAAATAAATTCAAAATGGATTAAAGACCTAAATATGAGACAGGAAACCATCAAATCCTAGAGAACACAGGCAGCAACCTCTTTGACTTTAGCTACAGCGACTTCCTACTAGACGTCTCCACGTGCAAGGGAAACCAAAGCAAACATGAACCACTAGGACCTCATCAAGATAAGAAGCTATTGAACAGCAAAGGAAACAACCAACAAAACGAAAAGGCATGAAGTGGGAGAAGATATTTGCAAATGACATATTGGACAAAGGGTCAGTATCCAAAATCTATATAGAACTTATCAAACTTAACCCCCCCCCCAAATCCAGTGAAGAAATGGGCAAAAGACATGAATAGACACTTTTCCAAAGAAGACATCCAGATGGCCAACAGACACATGAAAATCAGATGCTCAACATTACTCATCACCAGAGAAACAGAACCAAAAACCACAACGAGATTCCACCTCACACCTATGAGAACGGTTGAAATTAACAACTCAGGAAACAACAGACATTGGCCAGGATGTGGAGAAAGGGGAACTCTTCTGCACCATTGGTGGGAATGCCAACTGGTGCACCCGCTCTACAAAACAATACAGAGATTCCTCAAAAAATTAAAAATCGAACTACCCACGACCCAGCAATTGCACTAGTAGGTATTTTTCCAAAGGATACAAAAATGCTGATTCAAAGGGGCACACGCACCCCGATGTTAATAGCACCACTATCAACAATGGGCAAAGTATGGGAAGAGCCCAGGTGTCCACGGACGGACGGATGGGTGACGAAGATGTGGTACATGCGTTTAGCGGGTTATAACCTTTACTCAGTGAAGAATGACATCTTACCATTTGCAACAACAAAGATGGACTTAGTGGGTACAAAGCTAAGTGAAATAAGTCAGACAAAGAAAGATTTTACTTACATGATTTTTACTTATATGTGGAATCTAAAAAAACACAAATGAACAAACAAAAAACAGAAACAGACTCATAAATACAGAGAACAAACTCTTGCCAGAGGGGAGAGGTGTGGCATGATGAGCAAAACATCTGACTAGGATTTTATAAAATGAGATTCCCAGCCCCGCGTGGCGCATCCTAGATGTCTGCCCCTCACAGACCCGAGTCTGAGGACAGGGCAGCCCAGGTAGTCAAGTGCCAGGCTGCGGTGACCTCGGAGCAGGAGAGCCTCTCTCTAGAGCGGGCAGAGCTGTTGCCCCCAAACGGCTCTTTAGGTTCAAATTAAGACGATCACCACTGCGGTTTGCTGCACCAATGCCTCTAAGTGGGGCCGGTCCTTAGGTTTCCAGGGACCGTGAGACGTGCAAGTGCCGGAATCGTGGGAAGTGTTGGCTAAGGAGTTACTAGGCTGAAGGCGGGTGAACTGTCATCCCACTTTCCATCCCAGGGTGGAGGCTGCAAACTTTGTCTAAGCCCTACGACAAATCTTTGCCAGAAGACGAGTTACTCCAGGGAAAGGACTAATGCCAGGTGGTACGAGCAGAACTACTTGCAAAGGAAAGACAATTTTACATTACATGGGAACCAGCAAGTTTTCTGAAAATACAGTTGTGGCTGATACTCTGTTGCTAAAATTGGTCCTTTAACACCTTTGGGAAACATTGCCTTCTGAGTTGTGGCATTTCAGCGGGCCGGGGAGCTGCTGCGGACACCGCCGATGTGGAGCCGGGCTCGACTTGGGCCATCTCTGGAGTCGGAGGACTTGGCCTGGAGGTTACCATGGGCTGAAAGGGGCTGATGCCTCCAGCAAGTAGTATGGTGTCAATAAAGATAAACTCACAGGGGCCGCGGGGTCCAGAGCCTCTGAGTGTGTAACCCCCGAGACTTCAGGAAACCACCCAGGGAGTGCCCGCCGACATCGCTGACTGGGGACAGAACTACTGCTTTGAGAGGACTGGTGACGAGAGAGTCAGGCGAGCAGTGCAGGAGGCATGCAGTGCAGGCTGGGGCCTCGGCGTGGCCGCGGCGGCGGCTGCCCCGGGTGAAGAAGCCGTCCCTCACCATGCCAGCTGGGACAAGGCCACACGTGGAAGGGCACTGCCTTTGGAGGACACAAGGGTGTGGAAAGTGTCCCAAAGGTGGTGTCCGAACATATGTCCAAAAAGATAAAAGTTGATGAATTTGTGACTCATAATTTGTGTTCTGAGTGAATTAACAAAGCCTTTGAAACGATGAATGCAGAAAAAAGCATTCAAACTATTGTAAACCTCTAATATTTTATTTTTGGAAAGTTTACTTATTTTTGAGACGAAGACATAGCATAGTGGGGGAGGGGCAGAGAGAGAGGGAGACACGGAATCCGAAGCAGCTCCAGGTCCTGAGCCATCAGCACAGAGCCCGACGCGGGGCTCAGACTCACCGACTGCAAGATCATGACCCGAGCTGAAGTCAGACGCTTAAATGACTGAGCCACCCAGGCGCCCCAGACGGTTGGAAAGCTTTAAATTCAACAGAGAAAATGTGTCCATCCTTGTACCTAAGTCTGCTGGTCTGGCTGGAACAGCCCGGCGAGGAGGAAGAAGCTCTTCCAAGTTTAGTCTCTTAAACCTTCTCTACTACTTCCAGAGTGACTGGCTCTAGGGAACACTATTTTGTACATAATTCGTAAATCTCTAATCATGGACAAAGCTAATATAGTCATGAATTTGATTTCTGAACTCTCCTTCACAAAAATAACTGCTAGCTCGTTAAGGGATATTCTAAATTCTAACATAATAAAAGCAATTTCTGCATATGTGAAAAAAAATGAGTAAGTCATGGGAACGTAAAGTACAGCCTCGGGAATCCAGCCAATCAGATCATAGTGTAATAACACCGTGTAGGGACATACGGGAAGTACACTTATTGTGACAAGTAAGCGCTGAGTCATGACAGACTTGCTGAATCAGTCTGCTGTATGCCTGAAGCTAATGTGACATTGTTATGTCAACTATACTTTAATTTAAAAAAATGTATCAGACTACTTTCCAAAATCCTTTCCAACACCGAAGATAGTTTTTTTAATCTACTGTCAATGTGAGAGGTGAAAAATATCTGATTTTAATTTTCAGGTTTCATTACGAGCGAGGGGACACGGTCTTTACTCTCCTTACACATATTTCCTCTGACCCTTTTCTACTGGCCTATTTATGTGGTAGAGGCAGACGTCAGCTCTGTCTCTAATGTTTGCTGCAAATTTTTTCTCCTAGTTCTTTTTTTTTTAACTTTGTATATTTTTCTTTTCCGTTTCCCCCCCTGGAAAGAAGTGTTGATTATTTTCCTTTGTAGCTTCTGGTTTTTGTCGGTTCACTCTACGGCCATTTTCAAAACTTGCTCATGCCCCCCACCCCCGCCCTTTCTAATGTGCTGGCTTTGAGATGAAGTCGGATGCACCTGGAATGTGGTGTACGCGTGAACTTGGCAAGCTCCCGCTTCACCTGTCAGACGAGAAGAGCGAAGGTGTGGGGGTAAGAGGCATCAGCCCGTCCGGCCGCAGGGGGCGCTCACGCGGGCCAGCTGCCGGCCCGGGCACCGCACCACCACCGAACGTCACACTCTTTCCTCACAGACTCTAAATGCTGTTTGTATCATACACAAATATTATTTTGGGATGACTAAAACCAAAACTAATGATTTCTTCATTTGTCTTTAAGGAACACACACACACACACAATTTCTGAAGTTACTTTCATCTCCTTTTTAGGATCTACGGAGAAATCCTACTCTCCCACATCCACAAGAGGGTCAGAGGTGTAGAATAAAGCCCTGCCAGGCACGGAGTCTCCATAGCTCAGAAACCAGCACCGCTTAAACATACACTATGGAAAGCTAACCCCTTTTAAACTATTACCAACTCAAAGCCTGGCCCTATTTTCCAGTTAAACATCTACAAAAATCACTCCGGAGTCTTTCAGATGGCGCGTACGGCAGGAAGGCGGCAGAGGACGCGGTCCTGTGGGGGAGGCCTGCATGGGACACACAAATGGTGAGCAGACCATGCGGGGGCAGGCCCACACACCCTGGCTGTTCACCGCGTGCCTGGAGGCCTCGGGTCCCCGTGAACGCGGCGCTGCCGGCAGGCGCACGGTCACCGGGGTGGGTGCCAGCTGAAATATGCACCCTCTCCCCGAGGTGAGTAATAAACAGAGCAGAAGGCACCAACAGACGTTCTAGACTACAGCTTCTTCATTGGCAGCAAACTGTGTCATGGAAAATTCCCGCCTCTGCCCAAACATAACTCCCCCTCTTCCCGGGGTCCTTGTTCAGACACAGTGTTCTTACCAACACCCACAGAGGAAAACTGGCAAATGTGAACACTCTTTTATACAGCTTTATACAACTTTAAATTATTTAAGTTCTTGGAATGTAGCAAAATTCAGTGCTGGTCAGGAAAAGGAGTAACATGTGCACCACACCTCCTAACGTGTTCAAACATACCGTCCTGGAAAGCTGTTTTCGCTGGAATTCAAACACTAACCTCTTTGGTTATTAGGCTCAGGGTCTCCTCGGGGTACAGCTCTATAATCTGCAGCAGCCTGGGAAACTTCAGCCTGGCTTCGTCGGAATGCAGTTTTAAAGCTTTCAACACCTTGTCCACCACAAGCGCTGGGTACGTCTGCAGCTCTACCGACTCGGCGACTACCAAGGACGGCAGAGAAGAAACAACAGTCCAACACCCACGGGTACATACGTCAATTACGAACTTTAACACGTGACTCCGCTTCCCTTCTTGGCTTATACTTTGTACTATGTCACCGTTCCCTGTGTAACAGGTACTTTAGATCAACCAACAGCAGACGCAGTTTTGGGCCGTATGTACAAGCATCCACCTTGAAGCTGACTCTTCTGTTAGCTCATGCATTCTGCACGGAGCGGTCTGCTTCCTGGGCTGGCTGGGAACTGACGGGAGCTGCTCGTTACTGAATTTATGTCAGGAGCAAGAGGCAGGCCACACAGCCAGTATTACCAAAGCTACAAGCCAAATGCAGAAAGTATAGACCAAACAAATGGAAAGATAAATGATAGCTAGGCTATTCATATGCAGGTTGTGTTGTCTGGAGATGTCATTGCTTCTTAAAAGACAAGACTTTGGGGCACCCGAGTGGCTCAATTTAGTGCCCGCCTTTGGTTCAGGCCATGATCTGGAGGCCTGCAGGTGTGAGCCCCACGTCAGGCTCTCTGCTGTCGGCACAGAGCCCCCTTCAGATCGTCTGTCCCCTGTTTCTCTGCTCCTCCTCCACTCACGTGCATGCTCTCTCTCTCAAAAATAAATCAACATTAAAAAAAGGCAAGACTTTTCTCAGAATAACTGTCATTTAAAAACAAACTGGAAACCTAAAGTATCCACAGAAGTCTTGAGACTGGATAACAAAGTATGACAGACCACGTGGTCTTTCCTCTGTGACTCACCCGACACTCTCTCCTCCTCCCTGCGGAGCTGCTGGTCACAGAAGTCTGCCAGTGTCATGTAAGCATCTGTCACGCCGGCAACAGGCCCCTGGCCCTCCTCGGCGGTCCGGACGGCCTCGGAGAGGTGATGGAACGCTCTCTGGTACAGACCTGCGATCACCTGGAATTCACAGAGGCCTCAGAAAACCTGGGAGTGTAGCGGAAGTTTCTCGAGGCATTCTACTTTCTCCTTGTGATGATACAGAAAGATTACTTGTGATTTGTGAGTCATGAGGTAACACAGAAAGCTGGTCAAATGGAAAAAGAAGTCTGTCTGCCCTGATTGTGAAATAGTGAGTGATTCCAGTACGGTCCTCGGTACTTTTAGAAACCAGATGGCCCACTAGTCAGGCAGAAGTGGCACCAAAGATCACTGGGGTCCTACAGCCGTCAGGAGCCAAAGGAGAATGGGAGTCGGCGCTCTCGGCTCGCCGGCCTGCACAGATACCGCGAACACCGTGGAGGAAGACGGCAAGCCTACAACTGAAGCGGGTGAAAGGCTGCTGACTATGGAAACGCAAAGTCACCTAAGGAAAGCTGAGCAAAGCAGACGCTACATAAGAAAGGCAGAAAAGGCTGGTCTGCCCCACAAGCTAGCGGGGTGTCTGAATGGCGACTGGTGGTGAAATTTCACGAACAAAATCCATGGAAGAACTGTTCACATCAGTGTGACCCAAATTTCTCACTTTTACTGCTAAAACAGTCTGCACTGTTCGTATAAACAGGAAACACACGGAGTATGTCAGCTTCCCACAGAAGAAACCTGGCTGCACTGCTGTCACATACATTTTCAAAACACAAGCAGTCATCATTCTCATTCTTCTTTCACGGGCCAGAAGGGTGCGCGTCACAGACATGCAACACACACACGTAACACTCTTCCTGGGTCCTTACCTTTTCTGTATCCTCTGAACCAGATCCAGAAAGGTCCAAGATTCTTCTAGCCTTGCTTTCCTCAATTTGAGCAAGGCAGGCTGGTTCCCTGCTGAGAGCATCAGCTATGATTCGGTAAGTCGTACCCAAGAGAATGTTCTGGTCATGGAAAGCCAGAGCATTTTTGCTTAAGGAACTTGATATGCTCTCACCTGTTGGATTAGAACACAGACACGTGATTTTCTCAGAAATAAATGAATGCCATAAATTAAATAAAGAAGAGACTCATAGTGTACAAAAGTTGTTTCCTATTAAGAAAGATACGTTCTCAAAGTATAAAAAACTTGACTTAAAACACGGGTTAGGGAATTTCTTGAATTCACATTAATAAAAAATGTTCTGTATCAAAGCCTAGAGGCTAAGCAGTTAAAACAGTGAATGAACCTTTGTTCAAGCACCACCATTCTGTACTTTGTCAAAGCACTGAGTTCCCTTATAAGGAAAATGGCTCTTTTCAATGCAATTTGTGCAGACATATTAACAGCCCAGAGGACATTTTTAAGTTGACCCTGTGGCCTGCAGCCGACAGAACAACAGATGTCCGGCTGTGCGGTTCCGGGGAGGGAACTTACCAGCCCTGGTCAAGCTTGCAGCTTGTCCAGGTGTGACAAGGGACGCAAACAAGAGACAAAGGGCTGTCACCTGGCGAGTCCCATCAACGACACCGCCATGTTCATCTATCCTGAAAATTGTCTGCCAGATTGCCCTCAGATACACGATCTCAACTACTGGCCCTGTTATCGCCCGAGGCTGGTGCGAACCGCGCCCACTAGGACACTGGAACCGTGTGGAGTGAGTACTGATGTCTTCTTAGCGTCAGCAAACTCCTCCTCCTCTCCCTTACCCCCCGCCCCACCAAAAAAACCCTATGTAAGCAACCATAAGGGTGATGTTCCACTCCTGATCATTATGAAGTCCTGCTTTCTCCTGTTTGCATTCTGACCGAGATGATACCCTGATATAACGCCCTGTCCTACTGAGGAGTCAGACTGGGATGTGACCGTAAGCGCTGTCACTGCAATAACAGTGCCGCGCGCCCTTGGACACAGGGCAGCAGGGCCGGGGATCCGGACCCAGAACACTCACAGAGAAAATCTTTCTCCCTCAGCTGTAAAGGCCATGCCATTATAAAAAGAGCAGAGAAAGGAAAAGGCATTTCCTGTTCAACTTTTTACAAGGCAATTCTCGTAAGTAAATGAGGTTTTCAAAATAATTAAACTATTAGATTCATAATTTGCATAGGTATTAAGGAAAAAATTTTAGTTTCAATTTTATTTGATCAATAAAGAAATAAAATCTCCAAATACCATACTCAATAGCATTATTAGGATACAAAGTACCTTGGCTCCAAATATTTAGTGAAAATTATCACAAGACTGACTTTCCAAATATAAGATGAAGCAGCAAAAGAAGAGTTTCAGCAGACACAGAGGCATAACACGGGTTAGTGCGGCTGCAGGAGGTAGGCAGGAGAACAGCCCGTACCCAGCAGGGAGACGGTTTTCAGCGCCGTGAGGACCCGCTCGGGGCAGCTCTGGGCCCGGCTCCGGCTGTGGCTCAGCCGGCAGTAGCTCTGCGCCCATTTCACCTGCCAGTCGTCTCTCGCTTTGGACTCTCTGTGCAGCTGCTTCAGTAGTTTCATGGCAAGTGAGAAATTGTGCTACAGAAGAGAGAGCGAGATAAGATGACGTACATACAGGTGATAACTTAGAAATAAAATTATTATTATTTTTTTAAATTTTTTTAATGTTTTATTTATTTTTGATACAGAGAGAGACAGAGCATGAGAGGGGGAGGGGGAGAGAGAGAAGGAGACACAGAACCGGAAGCAGGCTCCAGGCTCTGAGCTAGCTGTCAGCACAGAGCCTGACGCGGGGCTCGAACCCACGACCGTGAGATCTGACCTGAGCCGAAGTCGGAGGCTCAACCGACCGAGCCCCCCAGGGGCCCCAGAAATAAAATTATTTGACAAAAGTGTTTAACTGGCCTGCTTTCCTTTTTGCGTTACACAGCTCACCTTGGAGGAACGAATCCCTCCACCACTTAAACTATGTAGATGTGTTTTTATTTATCACAGGGATAGATTCACATTTAAAGTGTACTATTCCGTGTCTTTCAGTCTATTCACAAAGTTGGGCAATCGTCACCACCGTCTAGTTCCAGAACATCAGATCAACCCCGAAAGCCTGTGTCCACGAGCATTTGCTCCCTCCCCACTGCTCCTAGCCACGGCCAAACCCTGACCTACTTTCTGTCTCTATGGATTTACCTTTTCTGGGCATTTCAGGTCAGTGGTCTCAGTGGTGCTTTTCAGCTGTCTTCTCTCACCTAGCATAGTATTTTCCGCATTCATCCGTGTTACGGGGTGCATCAGTACTCTATTCCTTCGCATGGCTGAACGAATGTAACACATTTTATTTATCTATTCATCTACTGATAGATCCCTGGGCAGTTTACACCTGTGGCTGTCTTGAATACACTGTAAACACGTGCCTACAGACGTGTGTGACACACCCTTTCCCAGGGTCACACGGTAACTCTGTTTAACTTCCCAAGGATCCACCAGGTGTCCTCCACAGCAGCTGCCCCGTTTTACGCTCCTATCACCAGCGCACAAGGGCTCCGATTTCTCCACGCCCCCCCAACACCTGTTACTGTCTCTGTGACTACAGTGCTGTGGGGTGGGGTCCTGTGCGGTCTTCCTCCCCCGTCTTGAACTTCTGCTGGGTTCAAGGGCAGCTCTTGTTCTCTCGCTAGACGGTGACCACAGGGGGAGGGAACCGTAGCTCTCACCCAGACACTGCTGGGGACAGTTCCTCACCACCAAGTCCCTAACCTCAAATCACCCCATCATGACCACAAACCCACTGTATTCACCAAATTCCTGTTACGTTTGCTTCATAACCTTAGGACTTCCGGTAACCTGACCTGCCTTCTTTCTGCTTCCACTTCCTTCCATATGCAGTCCAACCAGCTGCCGTTTTCTTGGCAAGATCATCACTGTCCGTGCGTTATACCAGCTGGCACGACCACACTCTGGGTGTACCGAGGGCGTGCCTCGTCTGCTCCTCCACACTTAGAGATGCACTAGAGACTTCGCGAGCCAGGCTCTCTGCGCCCCGCCAGTCCCTCCGGGGCTCTCCGGCCCCTCCCCACAGCCTGGCAGCCCACCGCTCTCTCGCTGCCCTCAGCACTCCTCAGCTCGACATCTGCAGAGGGCCTCCCTGCTGGCTCTCCCACCACCTGCCTGAGTCCTGGCCCCACAAACACCACAAGGAATCTGTGCACCAGTGATGTCCTCGCTCCCCCCACCATTGGGCTTCAACATCCTCAGTCCCCTCCCTCTCCAAAACCAAACTCCTCCCCGAACCCACTGGCTCCTCTGCATCATGGCTTCCTTCGGAGCAGCCTGGGCTCGCTGGCCCCGTATCTCCACCTCCATCTGTTTTCCACCCATATGATCTGACTTCTGTTCTAGTGAAATGATTCTCACCAACGTCAACACAAGCCTCCCCTCAATGCGAGGACACCTTGTTCTCTGCACGCCTTAGCTCTTCTGCAAAATGGGCACTGATGATTTCTGCCCTTTCCTGTGGGCTCAGCCCCTCGGGGTCACCCTCTAATGTCACCATTTGGTTTCAGCTCCTTTGTGGGTACCACTCCCCTGCTCCTTCCAAAGCTGTGTGTCTGTTTTGGCAACTGGGCTTGGTCACCTTGTCCACTCCGGACAATCCACACGCAGATCACTCAGGCCTCTAGTGCAAGCCTAGTTCTTTTTGTCTAGAACGTTAGAGTTCTTATGTACATATGTACAAACTGTCTTGTGTGAATCACAACTTGCTTGTCTTAAATGCCTCACAAATGCAGCATGTCCTGAAATGAATGCACCACCTGCTGCACAGAACGGCCCTCCTCCTGCATCCCATCCACCAACTCCACAGGCAGAAGCCTGGAGTCACCTTCCTCCTCCGGAACAGAACCAGTCACACGGTCTCATCCACGCTCGCTCCTTTTTCTGGGAGGAGAACCTACAGCGGCTGCCCGTATCAGTTACGTGGATTAATACAGAAGCTGGGCATTCCATTGCCCTTCCTCCAGATTTTCTCCTCACTACAGTCAGAATACTGTTTTAAAACTCCACATCTGCTCAACTCGACTCCAGGGCGTCCTGCACAAAGAAGCACAGCCACTAAGTAGGGGCTAAAGTGCAACCAAAACCGACGGCCCTGAGCCATTTCTGGGTCTTAGATGTTACTCCCTCCACCTGTTTCACCTTCCAATTCCAACTCCAACTCAGACAGGACTTCCTACTCCCGAAAGCGTTCTCTGTCTCCACAAGGCTGGGTCAGGCGTCCTGCCTATGCCCTTCAGTATTATTGTATTATAACTGCTTGTCTGTGGTCTATATTTTATTCAACTTGGTATCTCGAGCATCTAATGATGTGCTTTGAGATGAAAAAAGGCAAAACTCAAATTTCAGTTCTGCTACTTGTGAAGAGTTTCAAAGAGTATGGGCAGGTAAACTGAAAGGCACTGAAGGATTTATGTAATCTTCAGACTAGACCCACTTTTCTCTCTTCACCTCCAATATCACTGGTATTGATACCTGCCTCTCTTTAGCCCTTCTTTCTTCGTGAATACGTTGTTGAAAAATTCCTAGGAAAAGCCAGCATGCAGTGTCTTCGAGGCTGTTAGCTCTCCTGATAATTCTTACGTATTTCTAACTAACGCATTTGCAGCTCATTCCCTGCCCCTCTCTGATCAGAGCCCTCCCCCAGTGTGGAGAAGTCTGCGCAGTAGCAGGGAGCTCGCACTGTCTCCCCATCCGGCCCAAGCGCCCTAACTTCCTGCTGAGAAGCCACATGCGCCCCTCGTTAGCCATGTGCCTTAGAGGACGGTCCCAGCTGAAGCAGAGCTAATGAAAAGAACCTTCCTTTTTTCTGCAAGAAATAGAAACTGTTTCTAATTCCAAGAAGATGTAGTGTGGAGCAAGGGAGATATGAAACATCCACGGCCATTTCCAACTACCAAGGGTGAGCCTGGGCTGCCGGGGGGACTCACCACGTAAGGATCTGAGGGCAGGGGCGCCTGGGGGCTCGGTCAGCCAAGCACTCAACTCTGGTCGTGATCTCAGTCTGGGGGATGGGGCCTTGCGTTGGACTCCGGGCCAACAGTGCAGGGCCTGCTTGGGATTAGGTCTCTCCTCTCTCTCTGCTCCTTCCCCACTCATGTGTGCGCGCAACTTCTCTCTCTCTCTCAAAAATAAATAAACTTTAAAACAAAGGAATCTGAGGACAAAATCAGTCTAATGATTAACAAGTACACAATAAACTTTAGAACCTTCGGGACAATTTTACATGTTTCTTCAAATTTACTTTCTTTTATTTATTTATTAAAAAAATTTTTTTAATGTTTTTTATTTATTTTTGAGAGACAGAGAGAGACCGTATGAGCAGGGGAAGGTCAGAGAGAAAGCGAGATACAGAATCCGAAGCAGGCTCCAGGCTCCGAGCTAGCTGTCAGCACAGAGCCCTACGCGCGGGGCTCAAACCACGAACCATGAGATCATGACCTGAGCCGAAGCCAGAAGCCTGACGCTTAACTGACTGAGCCATCCAGGTGCCCCAAGTTTATTTTCTTTTAAAGATAACGAGAATACTAACTACTCAATTATCTTTGAGCTTCAGATGTTAAGGAAAAGTTAAGTTTAAAAACCAGCTAATTTAAAGAAACAGAGGGATGCCTGGGTGGCTCAGTCGGTTAAGCGTCTGACTTTGGCTCAAGTCATAATCTCAAGGTTTGTGGGTTCGAGCCCCATGTTGGATTCTGTGCTGACAGCTCAGAGCCTGGAGCCTGCTTTGGACTCTGGGTCTCCCTCTCCTGCCCCTTCTTCCCTGTTCGTGCTCTGTCTCTGTCTCAAAAATAAATAAACTATAAAAAAAAAAAAGAAATAGAGAACTACAAATATGAGTACTCACCTGCTTTCTTGCACTTTCTACCATCTTCATTTTCATAGAAAACACACAGTTCTTAATCAGAGAGCTGACATCTTCTCCCTGCTCCTGCGTGTCCATCCTGTCACCGGGATCTCCGTCACCATCCATGGGCAGACTGTGGTCATCTGTAGGAAGAATAAGTTTCTCCTCGATTTTGCTGAGAAAGAAACAACTAAAAAAAAAAAAAAAGTGAGAGTTAGTGCTGCAGAAATTCTATAGTAGGAAGTGTTTGCTCATGTTTAGACGGTAACGCACACTCCAGGCACCAGATTTAATACCCATTTTTAATTAGCCAATTCTTTAAAGGATGTTTTTGTAGATATCATCCATTGCCCACACGTCCACAAAATAAAGCACACACACGCGCAGTGTTCTCTCCGCGCACGGGCGACACGACTTCTGTGGGGCCCGAAGCCATTTCTCTTTGCCTCGCTCCCAATTCAAGATCCCACCTCAAAGGTGGAAAATGTAGAGCAGCAAACAGGCTACAATCATAGGGAACATGAAAAGATAATGCTATATTGCTACAAAATGATTTTTATTTGTATTGTAATTTACATATCTCACTCTGTTCCAGTGATTTCATTTTCATTATTTTCATGTCAGTAAACACTGACAAAGGACCTTAACATGTAAAATCCATCCCTGCTCAAGACTGTGGTAGGGTCCCCTCCCTAAGGGAAACAAGAGAAAACAAACAAAAACTTCAAGGCAACCTGGCTATACAGTACATGACAACTTCCCTCACGACTTTGTAACATGTGCCCACTTAATCAGACTGCATGTTTGGTATTACGCTATACGGGAGACACAGAAGTAGAACATTTATAAAAAACTACGCCATGCGGCATTCAGGGCTCAGTTCTTCGGGTACAAACCCAGCTGAGCGGGGCCGGCAGGAATAAAGTTGCTTCCTGGGAAGAAAAACCTCGGGGTCACGACTCTGTGTGCGAGAGTCCTGCTGTGATATCAATTAAGTTTTTGTTCATCTAGTGACTAATATCAATTTTCTTTTTTTTAATGTTTATTTATTTTTGGGAGAGAGAGAAAGAGAGACAGAGCACAAGTGGGGGAGGGGCAGAGAGAGAAGACACAGAATCTGAAGCAGCTCCAGGCTCTGAGCTGTCAGCGCGGAGCCCAAGGCAACACTTGAACTCAAGAACCGTGAGATCATGACCTGAGCCAGAGTTCGCTGTCTAACTGACTGAGCTGCCTAGGTGCTCCTAATTTCAATTTTCTTAGAAACACTGTGGCCAGATACACTAGCATGCCCCACACACCTCTTTCTTGTTTTGTTGCTATTTCCAAGGTATGAGCCTCCAGTCATCCATCTGCTTCTGCATTCCTGGCCCCCTACCCAACATACAAGGGTCCCCGCTTTCCCAAGAGATGCTGTTTTTTTCTTTTAATTTAAAAAACCTTTTTAAAATTTATTTTTGAGAGAGACAGGAGACAGAATGCAAGTGGGGGAGGGTCAGAGAGAGAGGGAGACACAGAACCTGAAGCAGGCTCCAGGCTCTGAGCTGATGTGGGGCTCAAATTTGTGACCTGCAAGATCACCTGAGCCGGAGTCAGATGCTTAACCACCCAGGGGCCCCAGCTGCTACTGTTTTTTAAGCTTCACTGTTTTGAGCTGAAAGAATAAACAAGCAAAAGTTGTATAAGTACTTGATAAATATCTGAGGAAATAATGAATGACCGAAACACGAATGCTACACTACCAGTAGAAGTGAAGTGCCGTGGGCTTTCAGAAACGGAGGGCACGGTGGGGGCAGAAAGGAGAAGAGGGCAGTTTCACAAAGTGAGATGGACTTTTTTGGGGGCTTTGAAAAAGCCTTCAATTTCAGGTATTAGAGGAGGTAAGGAAGTTCCGACAGAAGACGCAGATTTTAAAAAGGCCGAGAAGTGCTTTAACGTGTGACATGTCCTTATAACAGACTAGGGGGATGGAGCCAAGAAGAGAACCATCTTTCCAAAAGTAACAGAGTTCCCCATCTTACGTGGCAATATAAACATCTGACAGCCCGACTTTCTGCTGATGAGTGCAACTCAATACAATGCCTCGTTAATCACCTGAGCTCTCTAAGAGTAAACGCAGCCTGGCAGGCGGTATGTGCAGGGAAGTCAGAGCTGGGAGAAGGTCCTGCCATGTGGAGGGGTTTCTGGTTTTCTCTTTCTTTTTCCAGTTTTGCCTTGAGAGTAACCATGGCTGCTAAGGGTATGGTAGCCTGAGTGACTAAGATTCTGACAGGAACCCTGCTGGGTTGTGCCCAGAGAGATCTAGAAGGGAGCCTAGACAGACCAAAGGCCGCAGTGGGAATCCTCTAATTCTGTATGTGAAGCCACACGAGTTTCAGCCTCCCCGTGAAGTACGCACGTGCCAGACTGACTGGAGACAGTGCAGGGAAGACTCCAGAGCACTCAACTGAGATGTGACTCAAGAAGGCAAGACAGCATCCACTGTCCGTATCTAACCGGGCAGACTGCTCGCTGAAGCAGTAATTCCTGAGAAGGATAAAAGAGATTACAGTACACACAAGATAATACTGACAACTTCTAAGATCCGAACTTAGCTGATATACAAAGAACCAGGAAAATGTGTCCATTCTCAGTGAAAAAGACGTCAACAGATGTCAACACTGAGACGACCCATGTGCTGGAATGATCACGCAGCCATTTTAATGAGGCTCCAAGCGAGCAAAACAAAAACATGAATAATGAAAAGGCAACCATCACAGTAGAAAGTATAAAAAAAAGACAAATGTAAATTTTACAACCAAAAAATCCACTAACTAAAAAAACATTCACACATACTGACTTAAAGAGGAAGTAAGACAATAGAGGAAAATTACTGACTTTGAAAACAGTTTAATAGAAATAATTTAATCTGAAGAATAAAGAGAAAAAATTGAATAAAAAATGAACAGAGCTTCAAGGACATGTGGGACAACGTCAAAAAGTTTAATAAATGTGTGATGGGTAACCTCCCTCCAAAGACTGAAAAATTAGGGGAAAACTATTTGAACCAAAAAGTCCCCAAATTTACTGACAAAATGTACAGATTTGAGTGGCTCAGGGAACCTTAAGCTCAAAGTGAACTACATCTAAACATACCATATTCAGACTGCTGATTACCAGTGATAATGAACAAAAATCCTGAAACCAGTCAGAAAGTATGACAGATGATACACCGGGGAACAATAATTTGAATAATCATGACTTTCTCTTCAGAAACATGGAGGCCAAATGACATTGCTGAGGAGGAAGGAGGATCCATCCAGAATTCCGTATTCACAGCAAATCAAAACACAGTGAAAAAAAGTATCTTCAGATAGAGGAAAACAATATAGGAAAATAATAAAGCTATAATGAATGACAGTAACGATATGGAGATCTATGAACCATTAGGAAAAGAATTCAGAACACTTTTATAGAAATTTAGTGAAGTAGAAGAACACAGACAACTAAACAAAATTAGGAAAACAAATGTATGAATAATATAAGAAGTTCAACAACAACAACAAAAAATAGAAACCATAAAACAAAATAAAAAACCAGTAATCCTAGAACCAAAGAATTCTATGACTGAATCGAATTCAATAGAAGTCTTCAAAAGCAGACTCAACTGTGCAGAAGAAACAATCAGTGAAATCATCCAGTGAGAGGACAAAAAATGAATGAATGAATGAATAAAAATAATAAAATAAAATAAATAAATAACAGAATGAGTGAAGACAGTCTATGGACTTAATGAGGCAGCATAAACGAAACAATATACCCACTATGGGAATCCTAGGAGGAAAGGGACATAAAGTATGTTTAAAACAATAATGGCTGAAAACTTCTCAAACCTGGGCAGAGAAATGGATTTCCAATCAAAGAGGCCCAAAGGATCCTAAATAAGTTGAATCCAAACCAGGCTACACAAGACACATTATAATTGAATTGTCAAAAGTCAAAGACAAAGACTTTTGAAAGCAACAAGAAAAAAAATGACACATCACACACAAGGTAACCTCTCTATGACTAGAAGTGGAGTTCTCAAAAGAAACTTTTCAGGCCAGAAGCGAATGGGATGATATATTCAAAATAGTGGAAGAAAAAACTGTCAGATGCCTAGGTGGCTCAGTTGGTTAAGTGTCCAACTTCCACTCAGGTTATAATCTCATGCTTTGTGAGTTCAAGCCCTCTGTTGGGCTCTGTGCTGACAGCTCAGAGCCTGGAGCCTGCTTCGAATTCCATGTCTCCCCCTCTCTCTGTTCTACCATGCTCGCTACCCTGCTTGCACTCTCTCTCAGAAATATACATATATATATATATATATATATTTATGTGTGTGTGTGTATATATATGTACATATATATACACACACACATATATAATAAAAGCAAAGAAACAAAAACTGTCAACCAAGAATATTATACCTGGCAAAACTGTCCTTCAGAAATAAAGGAGAAATAAAGACTTTCCTGAACAATCAAAAGTCAAGAGAGTTCATCACCACTAGACTTGGCTTATAAGAAATACTAAGGGGAGTTTTTCAAGCAGAAATGAGCCACTGCTAATTAATATAGGAACATAGAAAGTTAGTACAAAACTCACTAGTAATGGTAAATATGTAGCCCAAGTCAGTTTCTCTCATATAGGAATGGTGGTGCATAATTCACTTATAATGCTAGTTTAAAAGTTAAAAAACAATTATATTAAAAATAACCGTGACTATAATAATCTGCTATTATACACACAATATATAAATTATAACATCAACAACCTAATATGTGAGGGATATGGGGAAGTAAAAGCATAAAGTTTAAAAATGCTATTGCAGTAAAGTTGTTATCACTTTATACTGAGGTATTATAAGATATTTTATGTAAGCCTCAGGGTAACCACAAAGGAAAGGCCTTAGTAAGTACCGAAAAGATTATGATAAAGTCACAGTATATCCATACAAACAGTCATCAAATCACAAGAGACAGAAAGAAGGAACACTACGTCTACAAATCTGCCAGAGAACAAAATGGCAAAATTAGTCCTTACCTATCAATAATTACTTTAAATGTAAATGGATAAAATTCTCCCATCGAAAGACAGAATGGATGAATGGATAAAAATTTTAAAAATTCAAAATCCACTAAGAGATTTACATTAGCTTTAAAGACAATCCTGACTGAGGACGGCTAACATTAACAACTCAGGCAACGACAGATGTCGGCGAGAACGCAGAGAAAGAGGACCCCTCTTACACTGCTGGCAGGAATGCAGACTGGTGCAGTCACTGTGGAACACAGCATAGAGGTTTCCTCAAAAAATTAAAAACTACCCCACGACCCAGCAATTGCACGTACTAGGTATTTATCCAAAGGATACAAAAATGCTGATTCAAAGGGGAACATGCACCCCAATGTTCATAGCAGCTCTATCCACAATGGTGAAATTATGGAAAAAGCCCAAATATCTATTGACTGATGAATGGATAAAGAAAATGTGCTCTGTGTGTGTGTGTGTGTGCGCACGCGCGTGCATTAATTACTTGGCAATCAGAAAGAATGAAATCTTGTCATTTGTAACTACATGAATGAAACTAGAGGGTATTATGCTAAGTGAAATTAGTCAGAGAAAGACAAATATCATATGACTTCACTTATGAGGAATGTAAGATACAAAACAGATGAACGTAAGGGAAGGACAGGGAGGGGGGACAAAACATGAGACTTTGTTTAGGAGAGAACAAACAGACGGTTGCTGGAGGGGCCGTGGGAGGGGGGTGGGACACTAGGAAACCTACTCCTGAAATCACTGTTGCACTACATGCTAACTAACTTGGATGTAAATTTAAAAATTAATTGATTAAAAAAGATAAAGACAACACTGACTGAGAGTGAGGGCACAGAAAAAGATTGCAAGCAAATGGTAGCAAAAAAAAAATATATATATATACCTTAAAAATAGTAAAAAGAAGGTCATTATATAATTATAAAGTGGTCAATCCCACAAGAAGATATAACCATTATAAATATTTATGCACCTAACATTGGAGCACCAAAATATACAAAGCAAATACTAAAAGGAAAAATTAGACAGCAATATAATAATAGTTGGATACTTTAATATCTCACTTTCAAAAATGGATAGGCCATCTAGACAGAGAATAAGTAAACAGTGGATGTGAACAAAACTATAGACTACACACCTAATGCACATGGTCAAATAGATGCAGAAAAAGCATTTGACAAAATTCAACACTCATGCATGCTAAAACAAAACAAAACTTTCAGGAAATATGAACAGCAAATAATTGGAAGAGCACTGAAAAACATAAGACACCTACAAAGGAATGTAACAAGACACCTAATCCATTAAAAAAAGTCACTGAAATTAAAGAAGTAAAACTTTCACCATTTGCAGAAGACATGACACTATACATAGAAAACCATAAAGATGCCATCAAAAAATTATTAGCAGCGTTATATAAATTTAGTAAAGCTGTGGTATATAAAATTAATATACAGAAACCTGTTGTGTTTCTATACACTAATAATGAAGTAATAGAGAAGTTATGGAAACAATCCTATTTACAATTGCCTCAAAAGGAGCAAAATACCTAGGAATAAACAACGAAGGAAGTGAAATATCTGTGCTCAGAAACTGTGAAACACGGATTAAAATAAATGAGTATGACACACACGCATGGAAGACATTACCTGCTCATGGATTGGAAGAACCAATACTGATAAAATGCTCATACTCCCCAAAGCACTCTACAGATTTAATGCAATCCCTATCTAAATACCAACATTTTTCACAGAGCTAGGACAAATAACACTAAAATGTGTTATATAACCACAAAAGACTCCAAATAGCCAAAACGACCTTGAGAAAGAAGAACAAAGCTGGCGTTATCACAATCCCAGATTTCAATATATACCACAAAGCTACAGTAATCAAAGCAGGTTCTCTGACACAAAAACAGACACATCGATCCATGGAACACAACGGTAAGTCCAGAAGTAAACTCACACTTATCAGATGGTCAATCAGCCTATGACAAAGGAGGCAAGAATACACAGCGGGTTAAAGACAGTCTCTTCAACAAACGGTGCTGGGGAAAACCGGGTAGCTGCACGCAGAAGGAGGAAGCTGGACCACTACCACCACACACAAAAATAATCAAGATGGACTAAAGCCCTAAATGTGAGACCTGAAACCATAAAGCTCCTAGACGTAACATAGGCAATAATATCTTCAACAGCCAGAGAAACATTTTTCTAGATATCTCCTCTGGCAAGGAAAACAAAAGAAAAAATAAATGACTGGAATTACACCAAAATAAAAAGCTTTTGCAGAGCAAAGGAAACAATCAATAAAACTAAAAGGCAATCTACTAACTGGGAGAATATATTTGTAAAGGATACACCCAATAAGGAGTTAATACCCAACATATATAAGAGCTTATACAACTCAACATCAAAAAAGCAAATAATCTGATTTTTTAAATGGGAAGAGGACCTAAAAATAGACATTTTTCCAAAGAATAAATACAAATGGCCAACACATGAAAAGATGCTCAATATCACTCTTCATCAGGGAAATGCAAATCAAAACCACAATGAGAAGGGCACCTGGGTGGCTCAGTCAGTTAAGTGTCTGACTTCAGCTCAGGTCATGATCTCACAGTTCAGGAGTTTGAGGTCTGTGTCAGGCTCTGGGCTGACATCTTGGAGCCTGCTTTGGATTCTGTATCTCCCTCTCTCTGTCCCTCCCCTGCCCAATCATGCTCGCTCACGCTCTCTCGCTCGCTCTCTCTCTCTCAAAAATAAACATTAAAAAAAAAACAACCACCACAATGAGATATTACTTTACACCTGTCAGAATGGCTAAAATAAAAAAACACAGAAAATAACAAGCGTTGGTGATAATGTGGAGAAAAAGAAATCCTAATACTGTTGGTGGGAATGTAAACTGGTGCAGCCACTATGGAAAAGAGTATGGAGGTTCCTCAAAAAATTAAAAATAGAGCTTCCACATGATCCAGCAACTCCACTACTGGGTAGCTCTCTGAAGAAAGTGAAAACACCAGTGTGAAAAGATACACGCACCCCTATGTTTCCTGCAGCATTATTTACAATAGCCAAGCTATGGAAGCAGCCCAAGTGTCCACTGATAGATGAATGGATAAAGATGTGGGGGTGGGCGCGTGCGCACACGCGCGCGCGCACACACACACGCACACACACACACACAATGGAATGGAATATTACTCATGCATAAAAAAGAATGAGATCTTGTCACGTGCAACAAAATGGATAGAACTAAAGAGTATAATGCGAAGTGAAATAAATCAGAGAAAGACAAATACCTTATGATTTCACTCATTTGTGGGATTTAAAAAGCAAAACAAACGAACAAAGGAAAAAACAGACTTAAATACAGAGAACAAACTGGTGGTTGCCAAAGGGGAGGCAGGTGGGGGCATGAGTGACATAGATAAAGGTAATTTTAGAGTATACTTATCATGATGAGCTCTTAAAGAGACAGAGAGAGAGAGAGAGAGAAGTGGAAAAAAAAGAAACCTAAATAAATATACCTAGATAAACGGACAAACTATACATATTAGAGAAGTCTATGTTGTCAAGATGGCAACTTTCAAACTTGCTCTATAGTCAAAAAAAATCCCAAACTCCGTGTTTTTGTTTTTGGTAGAAACGGACAAGCAGAGGGACACCTGAGTGGCTCAGCAGGTTAAGTGTCTGACTCTTGATTTCGGCTCAGGTCACCATCTCACGGTTCAGGAGTTTGAGCCCTGCGCTGAGCTCCGCACTGACAGTGCAGACCCTGCTTGGGATTTGGTCCCCCCGTCTCTGTCCCTTCCCTGCTAATGCTCGCTTTCACGCTCTCTCAAAATAAATAAACTTAAAACAGTTGACAAGCAGATTCTAAAATGTATATATACATATAAATAACCTAAAGTAGACAAAGCAATTTTGATAATGAAAGACCAAGTTGGAGTACGCACTCTACCTGATTCAAAACTTATTATAAAGCAACAGTAATGAAGACAATTTGATATATGAAAAAATGTGTGTATATATAAATAAGGAATAGAACAGAGCATTAGAAAACAGACCCACACATATATGGTCATTGATTTTCAAAAAGGGTGCCACGGCAATTCAATTACGGAAAGACTTTTGAGCAAACGGGACTAAACCACCAGAGAGCCAGAGTAAAGAGCCATCAGAATACGCACCCCCACCTCAAACCCCCTACAAACATTACCTTCCGTTCGAGCATAGCCCTGCTGTAGGAACTAAGACTATAACATTTCTAGAAAACACACAGAATAATTTTACAAGATGTGCCTGTTCGATCAGTTTGAAGGGGTTCCTGCTGGGCAAATCTGAGACACTCTGAACATGTAATAAGAATAGCAATGGATTACATTCCATTAAATAAACCTGGAGTCCATGATTCTGTATTGATAACTAAAATGTAAGTAAATGGCGAACCAAAGATGGAGAAGGGAAGCCCGTTGCTCATAACACGGGACAAGCGCTGGAGTTAGACAATCCTCGCCCGGCGACGATCACTGTCCAGACTGCTTTGGGCTCAGAGTCACCCACAGATACGAAACACAGACGGCTGAACCTTAGGAGAAGCAGGATGTATGCAGATTTCAAAGCCTCTCCCACACTTTTTATTAGTTGCAAAGAAAAAAACAGGCTTAAAACAAAAACAGGCATTCGATTTTTTTCTGAGTTCTCGTTTTTTCTTATGTATGAATTTTAAGTTTTTATTTTGGTTCCAGTTGACACACAGTGTCATACTAGTGTCCGACGTACAATACAGTGGTTCAGCATGCCCACACAACGCCTGGCGCTCATCAGGCCAAGTGCCCCCCTCAGTGCCCGCCGCCTGTCTCACCCAGGCCCCGCCCTGTAACTCAGTTTGTTCTCAATAGTTAGGAATCTGTTTCTTGGCTTGCCTCTCTTTTTTCTCTCCCTTTGATCATTTGTTTTGTTTCTTAAATTTCATATAGGAGTGAAATCATTTGTAGTTTTATTAGCATACGACCCTCTAGCTCCATCCATGTTGCTGCAAATTTCATTCTTGTTAGGGCAGAGTAACATGCTATCATGTACACACAGACCACATCTTCTTTTCCATTCATCAGCTGGTGGACACCTGAGCTGTTTCCATAATTCGGCTATTATTGATAATGCTGCTATAAACATCGGGGTACACGTGCCCCTTAGAATCAGCATTTTTGTGTCCTTTGGGTAAATACTAATACTGCAATTGTTGGGTTGGAGGGTAATTCTACATGTATTATTTAATTAAATCAATCATTTAAAAAATTTTCTTTTAATGTTTTGAGACAGAGAGAGAGAGAAGGAGCATGAGCGGGGTAGGAGGAGAGAGAGAAGGAGACACAGAATCCAAAGCAAGGCTCCAGGCTCTGTCAGCAGAGAGCTTGATGGGAGACTCAAACCCATAAACTGTGAGATCAGGACCTGAGCCGAAGTTGGACCCTCAGTTGACTGAGCCACCCAGGCTCCTCTATTTTTAACTTTTTGAGGAACCTCCAGACTGTTTTCCAGAGTGGCTGCCCAAGTTTTCATTCCCACCTACGTGTAAGGTAGGGGTCCTCGCTGGCCCTGTTGTTTCTTGTGTTGTTGATTTTAGCCATTTGACAGGTGTGAGGTGGTATCTCACTGTAGTTTCGATCTGTATTTCCCTGATGACCACTAATGTTGAGCATCTTCTTCTGTGAGAGACCAGACAATACTTTAAGTGGGCAATCAAAATTACTATTCCCAGTAAAAAGCACATGGACACCCTGCTTCGAGAGGTAAGACCCTTAAAATACTTCACGTAAGTCGTATTCTAACTATGGATGTATCACCTGAACCTAACTGTGAGAATGTACAGACAAACGCAAATCGGAAAACTTTCCTCCAAAGTGTCAACGTCAGGACAGAAGGCTGGGAAAGCGCTCCAGATTAGGAGGCCAGAAGGACGCATTGATTGAATGCAGTGCGAGATTATGGACCGGCTATCGCCTTAGAAGGGGAGAGAATGCCGTAAAGGATACCAACAGGCCAGCAGACAAAACTGAAATCAGGGCTGGTTAACACAGGGGACAGTGACGTGATGACTGCGCTGACATCGTATAAGACCATACTCCTAGGAAGCGCACCCCGATGAGGAGATACACACATGCAGCTTACCTTCCAGTGTCCAGAACATAATTATGTACGTGTAAGGAGAGAAATCAAAGAAGGTTCGGTGGCAACATGTTAAAACTGTTTGAAAAGAATGAACTGCGTGAAGGTCCCCAGGGGCGCTCTACTTTTCTTCCAACTTTTCTAGAGATAAGAACTTACCTCAAAATTAAAAAAAGTACAAAAAATAAAAGTAAAACCAGATTAAACCAGCACAAACAACTCGCAGTAGAGAGGAACTGGATGCAGCGCAGGAAGGCGCATGGCCGCGCCCTTGAGCCCCACATGCTGTGTGTGTTCGCGCAGAGCTCCCAGCCTCCCCGGTCTGGTGCCCCATCCCTGACGCAGACGGCCGGCGTCTGCCTCGGGGACGAGCCCGGGTCGCCACAGGGCAAGGGAAAGCCGAGCACATGAAAATGACCTCACATCTGGTAGAGGGATCCGTACAGTTTATCACCGTATGTCTCAGCGTATGGAATGGTAGCGGTGCCAAAAATCCAAATTATAACAGAGTAATAAAAAATTACCAGTGATCAAAACAATCACTAAAATGATAATTTTCTTTGCTGCCGTTTGAGTTGCTACCATTCGGCCCAGAGACAGCAGCAGATGGGCCACTGCCCGCCCCCCCCCCCCTGCTCTCTCTCACCGCCAGAGGCAGGCTCACAGTCACCTCCCAGCACACGATGGCTTCTGTGTCAGGGGCAGCCAGGCCCTCGCAGGGGAAGCTGGGACCAAGGACACACTGCTGACATGGAAAGTTCTAGGAGGACAACTTACAGGGGAAATGAGCAAGACGAGTGTGATCTGCACGAGACTCAAACCCCACGGCTTCCTAAACCACCAATGTGGAGAAAAGCCATTCTGGCAATTTCACAAAAACCCATATTCATTTCAAAAAGATCGCATCTCGGGGCACCTGCCTGGCTCAGTCAGTTAAACGTCCGACTTTGGCTCAGGTCATGATCTTGCGGTTCTTGAGTTTGAGCCCCACATCAGGCTCTGTGCTGACAGCTCGGAGCCTGGGGGCTGTTTCAGATTCTGTGTCTCCTTCTCTCGCTGCCCCTGCCCTGCTCTCTCTCTCTCTCCAAAATAGGCAAACATTAAAAAAAAAAAGATCACATCTTACCGATTTGTGATGATGTCATCCCAGATGTCCATTGGGTCCAGTGTAGCATCGGGGTATCTGTTTGTCCAGGTTTTTAGAAGTCTCTTCAGGGGAGCTTGAGATGATAAATTACCTAAAAATATTAGAAGATGGCTATATCCACAGCTCAATGATTAAGAGAACTTACAAAGCACAGCTGCCGTTAGTAAATAAAAACTTAATTCAAATTTCTTGACCAAAATAAAAATTTTTTGTCTTCACAACAGGAACACAAGGTTACCATACCAAATCTAATACAGCTTGCCAGTATAACTCCGTTTCTTACGAACACAGAGTAAAAATGGTGGAGTAAACGCACACAGTTTTCACATTTGGCACAGTCCCTCATTACAGAGCACTGGAACCTGCAGTTTTCATAGGGCTGCAGCCAATCTTCTTGTTGGCAAAACCTGATCTGAATCAGCACAGGGCGACTTATATGATAGTCTTGTGAATATTCAACACCTCGCTGTGCTGAATGACGAAACCTGCCTCAGGCCCCGGCCCGCGGACAAGCTTACGCGGTCATAATAATAATAACCAAAGCAATCTGGACTCAAGAGACTCATGACAGCCCTCAGGAAATCTAAATTTCACACTGCTAATGTTTAAAGCTTTAGTTTCTTCCTGTTGGTGAGAAAGTAGTGGTTAAGAACATGAGCTTAAATCAGACAGTCCTGGGTTCAAAATTGAGATCTTTCACATATTAGCTTAGGGAAGTTATTTATAAAGTGAAAAACAATCTACCTCTCATAAGGCTATCATAAAAATTATGTATTATAGAAAAAAAGATTAACGTTTAAGTCCTGGAAAGTAGAAAACACTTAATGAATAATCTGTCATTAATAATATGTGTTTGAAAAAGAATTCTCCAAGTTTAAAGCAGAGAACGATTATATATATGAATGCCAATTTTATTAGTACTCTAAGAGTGTGTTCCATAATAATTTTAAATTATCTAGCGCACAAGGTGAAATTCCAGTTTATAACTAAGATGGATTACGTTGCAAAGACGTCCTCTTCCCCTGACCGCGGCCCCCCGGAGGTGTCAGGACGCACACTGCCAGTCTGCGGCAGGGAGACCTCCGGGCTCTGCACGCTGCCGCCAGCGGCTGCCCCTCCCCGCAGGCCCGGGCCCGCGGCGCCCGTCACTGGAATTCCACACATGCTCTCGATAAGCAGGCCGTCTGAGAGCCCTCCGCCTCTTCCACACCCCGCTCGGGCCCTTTCTCCAGGGCCCGCTGCGCTGCCCAGCCCAGGGCGGGTTCTCTCACACACACCTGACATGGGAAACCCCTGTGCCTCCGCAGGGGCCACACCGCGTGGGGATACCCCACTCTTCTGAAAGCTTCTTCAAGCTACGCAGTATCTTTTACTTGGCTTTGCATCCCCAGTGCCTAGAACAGCGCTTGTCCGTTTTAAACATTTATTTCAATGACCTCAAATTATGTATTTGCAGCACAAACTCAAAGTACTTTCTAACCCATGCATTCAGAAACATGTATTTTCACTAAGCAAAATAATCATACCAAAACCTTTCCATAATTACAAAGGAAATAAAAATAGTCTAAAAAAGTTACCTTGTTTGCTTATAAAACCGATGAACTCCTGGATTTCTGTAATAGTCTGTACGGACTGCAGTTTGGTGAGTCTACTTCTGTGTAAGAGAACATCAATGCTCGAGTAGTTCTAGAAAAAAGGCATTTAACATCGTTTATAGATCCATTTCCTACTTTACATTTTAATACAGTTCCCTAACACATGAAATACAGCAACTGTCTTACATCAACTACAAAACGTGTCTCAGAGTAGTTAATAAGCTCACAGACACAATTAACAAATGGTTTAAATTTTTTAAAGTAATTTAGGTTTTTAATCACATTTTGGCTCAGCAAAGTCAGTGAAATCAGTACAGCTGGGCTACTGTTGCCTCTATTCACCACCAGTTTTTAAAAATCACAACATCTATAAAGTAAAACTGTCATCTACAGAAGCCAATTCCTTCTCCAATAAACTTCGTCGAGTGTACTAAACACATTAAAAAAAAAATAAAGACAATGAGTGAATATGCTTCTGTGACCAGCCAATGATAAATGTTAATAGGCTCTATAAAGACACTTAAACATTAGAAGGTTCTCATAAAAGAAAAAACAAAAGAAGGCATAATGGAAAATGGACAGAGAAGATTAGTTCACATCCTCCACGAAGTGACCAAACTTCCACTCAGCCACCCCAGATGAAAAGCCTATTCTCACGTGTTCTTTAACCACACAATAATGTGTTTAGTAACTTGACTTTAAATAAAATCTTGGAAGAAAAAAATAAAACCTAAGGAAAAAACAAAAAACAATAAAACAAAAAAAGGAACTTCTTAAACTGAAAAAGAGGGAGTTAAAATGCATTAAGACAAAGCACAAAGTAAAGAGATTTTAGAAGAAAATTTCTGCTTGTTGATTTTTTTCATTCATGAGTTTACGGACTGAAAAATACCACAGAAATGGCACATCCCAGATCGGTGTATCTGTGTCACCTGCATAAAAGTCTGAATGCAATTCTCAACATAATACTTGGCTCGATCCACGTCGTCCTGTAAGATGTACAGAAGACTCAGTTCCTGACTGTAATGCAGCTCAATAAGTGCCTTCGGAAGCTCCTTCTTCATGGCCTCATCAATGAACGTCAGCAGCGCCTGGTCGGCCTCCCCCTGAAGCAGCAGCTTCAGCCTGCTGCGCACCATGTAAGGCAGGTAGGTCTCCTACGGACGAGAAGACTTGGAACTTCAGAAAGCCAGGATGAGTATTTTAGTACCATAACATCCTGCGGTATAATTTTATAGGCCAAGATTTAGATTTAAAGTGATGATGTTTGATGTTTCAAACCTAAAACTACAATTTTCAGGATATGTTCACTTAAAATTATTGATTTTGTAGCCACAAAATACACAGGAACATGTTCTGTGGGAAATGGGGGCTACTTTTAGCTGAGAGATCACTGGATGTTCCATACAAGTGGGGAGTCTGCAAGCTCAGCCAAGACAGCTGCGTTTGTGGGGACCAGGCGAGTCACCCCCCGCCGAGAGTGGGGTGATCCCGTGGGAGGGGAAGCGTCTGACTCCAGGGGTGAGGGCGACCCCAGTGTATCCTGTGTCCCAGGGCAGAGACACCAAAAATATTCTTCCATGTAGTTATACTATGGACGCTGTTTACTTTTAAATGCATCCCGCTTATTTGGAAACGGTTAGCTGTAAGTGGTAAGAGATTTAACAATCCTACGGAGTTGCTGGGGGGAGTCAGGTTATACACATGCTCTATGCTTTACAACTACTACCTTGTTTTTGAAAAGTTTTAAAGAACTTCATTAATTAAAAGACAGTTGACCATCTAAAATATTTCTCTTGGTGACCTCAAAAATAATTGTACCCACCTGGTAAAATGGGTCACTCCACATTTTGTTTAGATCTGGGGGGTTTTCGTTGTCAACGCTGACTACAGAACAGTATGCCAATGATTTCCACTCAGCAAGCTGGTTGTAACAGTCGAGGGATGCAAGTTCCCAAAAATCCTTCTCGGCTTCAGTAGGATCACCGTCTGCCCACTCTTGTTTATTGAGGGCCTTGTGAGGAGAAGTTCATAAATTTATTTTACAACGTTGGAAGGAATACAAATGAAAACACTGGTATTTATAGGTAGTAAAATACTCATGCTAAGGACAATCGTTTTCAGATTTATGAGAAGGGAAGAGAAAAGAGAAAACAACACTGAAGAAAAAACCGCAAAAGAAATCTCAGAGGAACAAATCAACATAAAAACTGAGAGGAAGTTATTTCTCTGAGAAACTTACCAATGAAGCCAATTAATAAACTAAGATTCTGAATCACTCAAAATTTTACTTAAATCAATATTATGGATTATTTACTACTTAAAGAGTTCTTAGATTGAAAATTAGAAAATAGGACGTTTACAGAATTGCAAAGGACTTTACCACCTGGATTGCTCATTCAAGAGCCTCACAGGTCACGGATCTGGATTTAAACCACCTACTAGACATGTATACCAAGAGCGCCACCGGCAACTCAAAACACAGGCCGTGCAAAGCCCAGCTCACAGTCCTCTTCCCCAAGCCAGGTTTCCCTATCTCTTTATGAAGTTTTACTTCCTGACGGAAAACAATCTACCCTAAGAGAAGTTATATAATAACAGCAGATACTGAACATCTTAACAATTTTACAGTATTTGGTATGAAATGCTTTCTCTTTTATTTAATGATGATTTCTTCAAAAAGTAAAAGATAAAGCAATAGTTATTTCACATCTGGTTATTATGAAACTATTCTCTGCTACTAATTTTTGTGTTAAGACTAAGGAATAAAGTTGAAGCACTGTGAAAGGATAAATTCTAAAGGTAACCGTTTTTCAAATCAGAAAACAAACAAAGTGCGTAAGCCACGGGCTGACTTGCTAGAGACCACGCTTACCTCGTTGTACCGTCTCGCGGCCTCCGCGTAATCGCTCCTCGCCTCGGCTAACACGGCCTCCCGCGTGACCGGCTTCGCTCCCATCTCGCTGCTGCAGATCCCACGGAGGGCGTCGTAGTCTCCGATAGATCTGTACAGTCTGACACCAAAACCAAAGTCCAAATCAATCAACACGCCAGTCCTTGGTATGTCTTTACTCTAACGGAATGATAGTAAATCCAGATGTCACATTACGTTAGCCGAAAGGGTATACGTTATTTTGTTTTATAAAAATGTAAAATCTTATGCACTGTGAAATTACCATTAGGTTTTTTTTAACCATTAGGTTTAACCACCTTAGTCATACAGGAGACGGATCATTCTAAAGTGCATTTAAAGTGGGATATGAAAATATAAGTTTACAACGGGTAAACTGTCTCATTAAATAAGACCACTCTGTGTAATCCATTACAGTAACACCGCACACATCAGTGGGTGACCTATTTGAAATCCTGTCTAGACCTAAAACTTGTAATGTAGTCAAGAGCCCAGAGTGAGTAAAAATGAATCCTGGTCCTAATAAGGACTGCTTCCTCCTTGGCTTTGCTGCAGTTTGGTCCTTTCCCAGGTATGAAATCTCATGCGCTTATTACATCAAAAAAGCCCCACGGGCTGTCTCAGAGCTTAAGGATTCCAAAGTTATATATAAATCTTGTAGACACGGCCCTCTCTTTGCCCTGTTCACAGAGGATTATGGGTAACAAGTCAGAGGCAGCGGTGGGAGGGGTGACAACAGCTCCCAGTCCAGGGGCTCAAGAGGAGATGAGAACCACAAACACCCCCGGGGACTGGAAAAGCCATCAGCCTCACGCCCGCCTCGCCTTGGCCCGTGGTCCTGCAGTGATTCACACCACAGCATGGGGTAAGGTGATGACCCAGATCGTCAACGGGCAAAACTATGTTCTCAATATATCGAATATGAGGAAGTATTAAATACAGTTAGGAAACAATGTTAACAGTTTAGGCTCTTAAAAGTCGTGTGCTTCATTTACACATGAGTTTCTCCTTCCCTGAAAATATTAAATATATGAAGTGTTACTGATTGTTCACTTCCACGTCTGGAACAACAGGATAAAAATAGAATCAGGATTAGCCAAGATGCCCCCTCTGCTGTCTCCAGAGAGCTGACCACCGGCCATTCTATGTCACGGTTAGTTAACGCATGAAAGTACATACACTTCGTCCTGGTTGGCTAGTCCTGTGAGTCTGGGAGGCATGTCTAATTCTTCGTAGCACCTGACACAATGTCTTTCCTGCTCACACATAATGCTCAAGGAAGAAAACTGAATGATGAAAATTTTATCATGAAAATGATAAAAATCAGACCATATAGATACGAATGACTATAAAACAGTGAATGGTACAAGGATTCCTCACCTTTACTTTTATTCTCTTTTTTCCTAGACTCTGAAGATCTAAAAATCAGCACTAGAAGATAGAAGTTCAAATTTAATTTTAACCTAATCTAACATCCTTCTCAGAATTAGGCACTGGCTTTCTTATAATAAAATCACAAGAAAGGAAAAAATCAGACATAATGCAAAATGGCATAGAATGACAAAATGGAACTTGATTTTCCCAAATAAACAAAGTAATTGGATTAAATTGTCTATAAAAGTTTGAGTCCTGCTGAAAATAACAAAGTCTCCTCTACTCAGTTTAAGTAAAGCAGTAAAAACATAAAACTATAAGTGACGGCCACACTTTGCAGGAAACTAAACTTGGTAGAGAACACTCGGAGCCCAAAAGGGCTGTGTACGTTTAACCAACGTCTTCTTTCCCGGAGCAAGACACTCCTTGTTGTGATGACTAGTCTTACCTCGTGGGACGGCATTTAGCCAGAGGGGTTTTTCAAAAACTTCACAGATGTGTTACTATCAACTTTATTTGCTCATTTTCTGCCAAAATGAAAAGACTTTTCTCTATTACTTTAGTCAGATTCGCTGTTCTCCCAACAGCGTGGTCGCAGAGCTTACTTAGCGAGCGCCATCCATCTGCTGACGTCGGGCGGGGGGCGAGCGCGCCCCTGACGCCGCTTGGCGGGGGGTTCCGGCGGCGGCAGGCGCAGCAGGGCCTCCTCCAGCAGGCGGATGCCCACGGGCTGCTGCAGGCTGGCCAGGCAGCCGGCGCTGACCGACGCCGGGCTGAGGCTCAGCAAGTCGGTGTGCTGGCAGCTGATTTCCTACAAAGCCACAAACACGTGCAGTCATTTAGCCTGGGATGCCCTGACCGCATCTTCACAAGTGAGTAACTCGCTTTACTAAACATGAAAGATCGTTTTGACGTAAGCAGTGATATAACCAAAAATTTCTGTGTCATTCTATTAACAGCATTTCCCCAACATTCCAGTTGCTCAAAGGAGGAAATGACCTTTGATTTTTACACTTCCAATTCAGAGAGTACTTTCAAGAAGAGTACTAGCAAAATATGAACAGCTATATACTCTATATATCAAACCACTGACTGTGGTTCCCAGGACTCGTAGCCTGAGTAGGGGAGGAAAGCAGCTGGGACACAGATCGCACACCCAGTCACCAGAGCAGGTACTTGTCTCCATGACTCTAACTAACGTCTTTCTCCCATCTCCTTCTGCCCAGCGGCTAACCTATCCACAATAAGAGGATTTCAGGAATTATTATATTGGCCTTTACTTTGTAACTTTCAGTTTGAGACTCCTACAAACAGCAATAAAAAATAAATGACAAAAAATAGTGTGGCAGTCATCTGAGCAGCCAACTCTTGATTTCAGCTCAGGTCGTGATCTCATGCTTCATGGGACCGAGCCTCACGCTGCTCTGTGCTGATAGCGTGGAGCCCACTTGGGATGCTCTCTTTCCCCCTCTCTCTATCCTTTCCCCACTCACACGTGCATACGCACACACTCTCTCTCTCAAAATTACATAAACTTAAAAAAAATACATTTGATTAAAAAAAACAGTATGGCTGCATTTTCACTAAAACACAGCTGCGTGCATGCATCTAGTCGTGTGTGCGTGTGTGCGACCGTGCGTGTGGATGCATGCAAGTATCTGGAAAAGACGGTCCCCCCTAAGCTACATCCATACCATCTTCCTCCCAGCTGTGCCAGCGTGGACCGCTTGCTAAGTCTAACCGAGCCAGCTTAAATTCTATAGGGGTCTTGAAAGCAAGCTAGCAAGCAAAAATGTCTATTAGAAGGAAGCAGTGGTACAGGAAAGAAAATCCAGATAAAATTGTTTCAATTAATACACTGCAAAGCCTCAGTCTTAGTTGAGGTGTCGGATTTTGAGATGGCATCATGCTAATTGAGAGAAAGAAACCCTGAGTTACACAAGACTATTTTAAAGGACTCATTTCATTCTATAAATATTTATGGAATGCATTCTATATTCTAGACACTGTAGTAAACAATGTTGTCCCTGACATTAACATTTATTCCCATTTGCTAATAGAAGTCTTTTGTGAAATAGTTATAAATAAGTAAACAACTACTACTGGAATATTATTCCTTTATATGTAAATACATTCTCATAATTTAAGTAAGTTCTGGAAATCTACTTTTAAGAAGCCTGACTCTTCTGTACAATCTTGTTGACAGTATCATTTTACTTGATAGTGATCTGCTAGGCCAAACGAACTTCAGTTGACTGATTTCACGTCTTATAAATTCCAAAAGACAATGAAGTAATGAAGTCTAATTTGTAAACTGCTGACTGCCTACTGGAATTAAGAACAATAGTTTCTGTTTGGACCCTTCTGTCGCTGTGTTAGGTAGAGGCATTTCTTCATTTCAAATATCCACAGTTCTTAAACAGAGGTTTCCACTCAAAATATCCTTAGTAAATGTTTTGTAAAGAAAGTGAAAAAAAGTTTTTTAAAGTTTTCGGAGAGAGGGTCTCTGAGCACGAGCAGGGGAGGGGCAGAAAGAGGAAGAGAAAGAGGATCCCAAGCAGGGTCCACACTGTCAGTGCAGAGCCCAATACGAGGCTCAAACTCACAAACTGGATCATGACCTGAGCCGTAGTTAGATGCCCAACCAGCTGAGCCATCCAGGCGCCCCAAGAAAGCTGAAATTTATCTAAAGCTCAAACAAGCAATGAATAGCATAAATGTAGGCACCAAACTAACGTCTGTTTGCCAGTCACTGACTGGGGTACAGTCAGGACAGTCTGACAAATACAGGATGTGCGGCCGACCAGACACTCATCCTGGGCTGTCCCGGGGGAGCAGTGGCATGTGAGAGACCCTGCCCCTTGCCAGAACAAGAGGTCATGTGAACGCCATGCCAAATGGGCTACGATGTCGCGGACACAGAGAGAGCAGTTGCTCCAGAAGTGAACCGCAAACAAAGACGGAACAGCAGATGCGGCAGACTGCAGGCACTAACTCGCATTCACGCTGCTTTTTCCAAAGGCAATGCCAGACTGCAAGCCCTAGAGCCAGCAGAAGTCACTCATTTACTCAGTGACGCTCGTGACGCTCCTAAACAACAATGGAAAAAAACAGCTTTTAAAAATAACTATAGGGACAAACCTAGGAATTCAGACTTTAACGAATCACGTTGGAATACAATGTAAAGACAAACTTCTTTTGAAATCCTTACTGATTCAATACAATTTCTCAAATCTTAACGTTAGTGTAGCCAGAAAAATAATGAAGGAATTCTACTTCTTAAATTATAAACCAATAAAAATAGAATATATTAAAATATTCTAAATATATTTTAAAAAACTATATTAATAGTTCCATGCTCATCAAAAAGACCAAACTAGGAACACCAAGTATTTCATCTCAGGGAATCATTACCCAATTAGTTTGCACACCAACGCTACTGACAAATGATATTAAATGACATACAGTTTATTTAAAGTTTAGTTATGTATTTTGAGAGAGAGAGAGCATGCAAGCTGGGGAGGGACAGAGAGAGGAGGAGAGAGACTCCCCAGTGGGCTCCGTGCCTCCAGCACAGCGCCTGACTCAGGGCTCGATCTCACGAACCATCAGGTCATATCCTGAGCCGAAATCAAGAGTCAGATTCTTAACCGACTGAACCACCCAGGTGCCTCAAGAATATATGTGCATTTTAAATTACTCCAGGGATGTTCCTAGTTATAAAAATACTAAAATGAATTGAAAAGATTTTTCCATTAGGGGTGCCTGGATGGCTCAAAATAAATGGTAAACTCTCAAAATAAATAATTTTTAAAGAAAGGTTTTCCATTAGGGAATTTGTAGTGACCATGTTTTGCATGGCAGAGGAAACACGTCTTACACGACAAAGTGGCGTTCCGCAGGCGTGTGTAAGTAGTAACTGAAAGCATGCTTCTCAGCCCCGGCTCGAACGACGCTGCCTGAGAGCGTCCTCCTCTGGCCGCTCCGTGCACGCACCGCCGGAGCGCGCCGCCCCCACCCGGTCGAGGGCCCTGTCCCTCCGGCTTCCTGACTTCACACCGTAGTGCTCGCGCCCCGGGACCCCTACTGCTCTGGCACAGTCTCTGCTTCGCCGTTGCCGTCTGTCACCCATGATAAATCGGGAGGGCAGAGACTCGCTCACGGTCCCCACAACTTACAACAAAGTCAGGAATGTGCTCAATCAACATCTCATAAAGGCTCTCAGGAGGCAGGAAGTAATGTGGGGAAATAGCACATAAGGAAAAACTACTAACAACATATAGGCTTTAACCAAAACACTAAAGAGACTGGTGTATTAGAAGTCACAACACTTTACACCAAGGATGAGTTCTAATTATCCTGTCATACATATTTTTAATTAATGTTTCGTTTTTTTGAGAGAGAGAGAGAGAGAGAGAGGCAGAGAGAGAGAGGGAGACACAGAATCGGAAGCAGGCTCCAGGCTCCGAGCTGTCAGCACAGAGCCCAACGTGGGGCTCGAACCCACGAACTGTGAGATCGTGACCTGAGCTGAAGCTGGACACACAGCCACCCAGCGTTCCTATAAGTTTGTTTTTTTAAAAAGCTGCAGATAAATTACACTCCTCAGGGAGGAGGGAACCACAGAGAAGGCATCTAAACCGTGAAACCCAGTCACGCCACGGCCCAGCATGCGCATGAAGCAGGCGTGTGCACTCTTACCTGGATACAGGAGACGAAAGGTGGGAAGAAAGAGAACGTGGTGGTAAGGAAATGATCGAAGTCCTGGAGCAACTTCTGAGTAACAATGTTTTTTTCAGACACGGTCTTGTGTTTATCCACCTCTTTTATAATTCCAGAAAACAAGCTGCCAAAGAGCTGTTTTGCGATTATTGGATCTCTCTGTAAAATATTCAAAATAGGCAAATTAGGATCTGACGTAAAAATGCTGTAATTCACTAATACCATCAAGAGCTTTATTTGAAAATACAATCTACTGGAAACACATCTAATTTACATCTCAATTTTGTTTAGAAAGTTTACCAGGCACTGACACGCAGAGGTTCTGAAGTGTAAGCAAACAAATCTCTGGTGGCATGGACTCTGGACCCAGAAACACACGAGCTGCTGAGTCACCTGCGGAGACGCGGCTGAGCTCGTGGCCGAGTCTGGACCGTCAGATCCCGCATCTCTAACGTGGGGCTAACACGTCTCAGGGCCGTGGTTCGATGAGCCAAGAGAACACCCATCAAGTGATCAGCGCAGTAATCGATAAGATCTTTTTTTCCCTTTTAATTTATTTTTGAGACACAGAGAGAGCACGAACAGGGAGGGTCAGAGAGAGAGGGAGACACAGAACCAGAAGCAGGCTCCAGGCTCTGAGCTGTCAGCACAGAGTCTGATGCGGGGCTTGAACCCACGAACTGTGAGATCATGACCTGAGCCGAAGCTGGACGCTTAACCGAGTGAGCCAACCAGGCGCCCCTAGATAAGATCTTCAAAGAGGTTAAATGAGATTTTCAGGTTCTATCCTCACATCAGCATCATTGCAAAGCTTAGGAGAACTGCATGATAAGCTTAAATAAAATGCTGATTTAAAATTTCAAAGTCCCATCATATGACAACTTAAACTGTTAGAAACCATAGACCCCACATGCCAGGGACTGCTCTTAGTACTGGTGCCAGAGGCACAGAGAAGTGTGATACTGTCCCTGCGGTGGTGTGTGAGGGTTAAAGCTGTAACGGACGGCCTTCCAGGTAGCATGTGTGAGAGCCGAACCACCAAACACGGAAGCACAGAAGCAGTCCCTGGCATGTGGGGTCTATGGTTTCTAAATGAAGGCATGAATAAAATTTAAATAATATTTTACTTGAAAAACCTGTCTGAATAAAAAGTACAATTTGATTTGTTCTTTGTTAAGTAATGTATTTGTCATATAGAAAGTTATATGGTTACAATGTAAAACTTCGGAAAGTACAGATTAGGAAAAAAGAAGAAAAGAAGCATCCCTTGTACGTACACGACATGAGACCGCACGGCACGCGGCCGCGTGTCCTCTACGGACGTGCACGCAGGTGCTGTTTGCTAACTTTTCACCTGCCCTGTGGCAGACAGGCCCCCAGGTCTACACCCCACCTCTTGAGTCTCACGCCCAGACTCCCGCATTCCCCAGGGAGCCGGATGCTCCTGCTGTTACTGTGACGACAAACATAAATCACGTCCTAGAGCAACAGAGAGCTGCCGCTGGAGACGTGCCGTGCCGGCTCGTAACGAAGACAGGGAGCCCAGGACAGCAGAGGAGGGCTCGTGTGTTCTGTCCTCGGTGCTTAGAACAGTCCCTGGCATCCACATCAACACTGGCTACATAAATAAAATACTACTGGAATTTGAGAAATATAAGGAGACACATTCCTCCTCAAAGAACAGAAGAAATATAGTCACCTTTTGGAAACAATATTCATCATCTTAATGTCTCCCAAGCACCAAGGGATGAACTAACTTGGACATGGGTCTCCAGCAGCGTCAGGCCTGTGACCCCCACCCCCGGCACACACCGCACACGTCTCCAACTAGGTGGACGCACGCCGCGCCCAGGAGAGCAGGTGGCAGCACCGTCTCTGAGGCAGTGATGTGAACGCCTGTGTGCAGGGCGCTAAAGAACTGGAAGTAGTGGGGTGAAGAAAAGCACAGGCCAGGCATCAAAACGCAGGCGCGGGCTTGTCTCAGCTCCACACCCACCAAGACGTTGTTTTAAATCATATTATCTGTTCTCTGCTAACCTTCAGTTCTTCACCTGCAAACACGTCTGACCACCGCCTTCAGGTCACCAAATTACTGGGAGACTCTAATGAGAGAAACGTGAACGTACTCTGAAACACGCAAGGGCTCTTTCCCTGAGAGCAGTTACACGAATCGGTGTGCGCAAGTGCACAGTCGCTCTCTCTCTCACACACACGCACACACACACGTACACACACACACGATCTCACACACACAATCTCACACACACACAC